>CM021107.1:163855536-163950547 GCA_007115665.2 Sequoiadendron giganteum
AAAAAAGGATTCTTACTTGTCCACACTTCATAAGTTTCTTTATCAATAATATTCTAATCAAAAAATTTATTAATAAAATAAAAAGTAGCACTTACATCTTTTTCCCAAAATTACCAACCCAATTGTGTACCATTCAACATGATTCTACCTCTTTCTATTAGAGTTCAATTCAATATTTATGTAATATTATTTTCTTGAGGTGTATATGGTGTAGTATTCTGCTAAACAATAATTGTATGCTTACAAAACTTGTCAAATTCATTTGAGCAATTTATTCACCACCATTGTCAAATCTTAACACCTTTATTTTATAACTTGTTTACTTTTCAACTAAGACCTTAAATTATTCAAGACTTGGTGAAAAATTTAGATTTAACACATATTAAATAAGTCTAGGTGTATCTATAATAATCATCATAAATGAAACATAATACGAGGAATTTTCCATAGAACCCACATTCACTAGATCAAACACAATCAAATAAATTATTTCCAATAATTTTTTAGTTTTATAGCTTCCAATAGAAAATGAATATCTATTATATTTACCAAACATAATGCTCACAAGAATCATTTTTACCACTAGATTAATAAGAAAAAAATATCAACTAATTTATCACTAGTAACTATCTTAAGACATTTTCACTTATGTGACTCAAGTGTTGGTGTCAAGGCATACATACATTTTCAATCTTGTCAGTTGCATTGGAAAAGTTAAAAAAATGTGGATTCATTCAACCCAAACAAGGTCCCAATCTAAGGTCCTTTAGATACCACCAAATTACCTCTCATCAACCTACAACTAGACTTGTCAAATGTCACATGCATCCCATAATTATTCAACTTCAATACAAAAAATAAGTTTCTCAAAAGTCTTGGAATATTTAAAACATTACAAAGGTTTTTCACCCTTTCATCACTAAAACATAATTGTATATTTCACTTACTAACAATCGACTTTGTACTATAGTCACTAAAAAACCATCTCCTCCATCATAAGTTGTGTAAGTCAAAAACCACTCCTTGTGATGAGTCATATGGTATGAGAAAAATAAATCAATGAGCCAAGAATCATCACTTATAGTGTTACCAAAAATAAATAAAGCATCACTTTCACCATCATCAAAATATTTTTGTGGATGAATCTAAATATTTATTTTTATTTTTGCATCCATATTCCCATGCCCTCTTTTGAACCCATAATTACAACACTTAATTTTACTTCCTTAGATTTTTTCACTATTCTTTTAGCTTGGATCTATCTTTCTTCTTACCCCATTATATTTGACCCACATTTATCATTGGGCCTTCCTCAAATATGCAAGGAATTTTTGTGGCCATAATTTGTGGATTTTATTCTAATCTCCTCTTAAAGAATAGTAGCAACGATACTATCCATATTGATCTCTACAACACCACCACTAATGGAAACAATTAATTTTTTCAAGATTCAAGTAAATAACAAAGTAACGAGATGCATTTATCTTTTGCTTTCAATTTAATATCTACAAAAACTAGTTGACTCGAAATTAGATTAAATGTATTTAAATGATATAATTATCTTTTGAGATATAATTTAATGGATAGAATTTTAGCTTGATAAATATCACCTACCCTCTTTCATAGCTTGTAAGTAGTGGTCTTCTCAGAGACATTCAACATGATTGAATTTTGTAAGGTACAATTAAATAGTTCCTCATGGCTTCTTGTCCAACTTTACCATTCTTCATTAGATTTTTTAAATAACTTCATATATTTTTGAATTTATTTCCACAAATATATTTCTTCAAGATTTTCCATCTATAGCTTCCATGTTCTATACTCAGTTTCATTAAATTTCTCAATATCTAAATGAGATGTTGAGGCCATGGTTTTCAATCTCACAAATCTACAAAAATATATATAGAAAAAGTTTACATTGTAGCTAAAAAAATTTCAACACTTTCCAAAAAGGTGACCACTTTATATAGAACTTGATTCTAATACCAAATATCGATAAAAAGTGAAATTATTGCAATAAAAATATTTTTGGATGTGTATGTAAATATAAAATTAATCTCTTAATAGTAGATTGTCCATCAACAAACCATAGTAACATATATATACATGGAGAAACACTTTCAAGAAATAACTCCACTAGAGAAAAAGGATAAGTATATATTATTCTTCAATATACAAGATGCAATATCAACACACTTCACTCTATACTTGTAATGTCCTCAAAAAATATTTATGCAAATATTTTTGGTTATTTAAACTTTGGTCTTAAATAATTAAAACAAGAGCCTTATAAACTCTAAACTATACTAATATAAACATAGTAGCATTAATGACTCATTTTATGCTTTGAACTTTATTATTTTATCATAAATAGCAAATCCTTCTCAATTTTTCATCAACTCTAGCAAACCCAAGAATTTCTCATTATGTTCACACAAATAATAGAAAACTAATATTACTGATCAAACCACAAAAAGATAATAGAATATATATTTAAATGTATTTACTTTAATCCACTAAATACATATTACAATCTGACTCACAAAAAGGAAAAATGAATCACAAAACATTTATTATATTATGTAATTTTGTAATACATTACTAAATGCTAAACAATAGCCACCATTAATTACAAATACAGTGCTTGCAATACAACCACCTACAACTTGAAAAAACAATGAACCTCTAGGGCTTCAACCACCATTAAAGATCTAATACAATATCAAGATGATACCATTCCTTCAACCAAGAGGGTTTTTGTCCTTTGGTGAATGAGTTCTCTAGGTTTTTTTCCTTCAACCTCTAACGATTCCACAAGTTTTCATCCTCAAACCTAAACACCTAGATATGAGGACTCACATAGAGTTCTAGTTTTGGTTTTGTATACTTTTTTAGAATAATCATTTCATGGCTTCCCACTTAAAGCTAGTATGTGGTGAGGACTACTCGTACTTATTAGTGTCATTTTCCTTTGAATCATGCTTGGGATTATACGTATGTGTGCAAAAGTGTACTTGGGAGGAATGTCAAAATATCACTTATTAATTACAATAGTCCTCAACAATAATAGTGAGGGGTCACTTAGGGTTTGAAACCATAGCTACTAGAACTTTCACCCCAATAAAGTGCAATACTTACACCAATAGGTTGAGCCCACATTATTTATGGTCGTGAAAAGCGGTGGATGACATGAAGAAAGTAGTGATCTATCTCACCTATCCCTCTCTACCTCTCCCTCCCTCCCTCCCCCCTTCTCTCTCCCTCTTGCTCTCTCCTTCCTTCTCTATTTCTCTCTATATCACATATCCCTCTCTACCTATCCCTCCCTCCATCCCCACCTAGTATTTCACTCTCCTTCCCCTCTCTCCTTCCCACTTTTTCTGAGTAACTCCCCTATCCCTACCTCCCCTTTCTATCTCTCCTCTCTAATTCCTCACCTCTTTTAGCTCTCTCTTTTCCCTCTACTTCTTTCTCTATCCCACTTCTCCTCCTATCTCTTCTATCTCACTTATCCCTCTCTAGCTCCCCTTTTGTCCCTTTTAATCTCCTCTCTCTCTCTTCTATCCCTTTCCTCTCTACTTCTTTTTGCCCCCCTCTTTCTCTCTCTCTATCTCAATCTTCCATCCCCTCTCTACTCCTTCTCTCCCTTTCTCTCTCTCCCTCCCTCTTTCTCTCCTCCTTCCCCTCTATTTCTCTTATATCACATTATCCCCTCTACTCCTTCCTCCTCCATCCCACCTATTTCTCTCTCTCTCACTCTCTCCTTCCCCTCCTCTACTTTCTCCCCTCTCACTTATTCCCTCTCTACCTCCTTCCCCTCTAATTTCTTATATCTCCCATCCCTCTATACCTCCCTCCTCCCCTCTCACCCCTCTTTGCCTCTTTTCCCCTCTCTTTTCTGGCATTCCACCTCTCTCTCCCTCCCTGTCTCTATCTCACTTATCCCTCTCTACCTCCCTTTGTCCCTTTATCCTCCTCTCTCTCTCTTTCTCTATCCTTCCTTCTCTACTTCTTTTCCCTCCTGTCTCTCTATCTTTCTCTATCATTCCCTCTCTACTTATTTTCCCTCCTCTCTCTCTCTCTTTCTCTATCCTTCCCTCTCTACTTCTTTACCCTCCTCTCCAATTCATTCCAAAAACAACACTTCCTATACAACTTTACTTTTTCATTTTTCTATTTGGATTTTATAACACAACAAATTTTAATTTTATTAAAAATATATTATTTTATTTTATTTAAAGAATCTTTTATTTTATTTATTATATAAATTATCATATAAATTATTTTATTTATTACATAAATTATTTTATTTATAAATTATTATTACATAAATTATTATTTATTTTATTTATTATATAAATTATTTTATTTTATTTTATTTATTATATAAATTATTTATATTTATATTTATTTGTTTGTATTTATTGTTTTTTCTACTTAATTTGTTTAGGGGTAGTAATAAAACATACTAATTACAATATTTTTACCATTTAGAATCTTTTCTCTCTTTTTTTTTTAATTTAGTAAATGTCTACAATTTATTATACATTTTTTCATTTTAATGATAGATCATAAAATATTACTGAAAATGATCAAAATATTGATGCACAAAACTTACATACAATTATATATATTTTTTATTCACTAATACAAATTAGAAATATTATATCTCTTATCCACCAAAACAAATTGAAAGTAATTTTCATTATTAAAACATCAAAATATTACTTGAAAGAAGCATGATATTTTCCATAAAAAATAAAATTTAATTTAAAATAAACATTTACTTTTAAAATATAAAGATACCCAAATTAAAATATATATATTAATATAAAATTATTAAAAATAATAATATTTAAAAAATTAAAAAAATCATATATAAATATAAAATTATTATAAAAATAACTTTTTAAAATAAAAATAATAGAAACTCATGTCTCTAAACATTTTTTTTGTATTTAAAGTAACTTAAAAATTACATTTACGTTTTCGTTTTTTATAGAGATCCCAAAAAGTGAAAGGGTTTCAAAAACAAGCTACATAAATATTAAACCACAGTCATTAATGATGTCTTGTCAGCGTCAGACTTTAGGTTCCCACCAGCATCAGACTACTGGAGATCCCGGTGGGCTCTCCCCACATAAATAGCCTATCGGCTAATTATATCAATGGCAGTTAAACCTATCTTCCCTTTTCACATAGCTATAGGTACACAAGAATTGTTATGAAACTTTTTCCCCAAAGTGAAAATAAAGTTATGAAAGCACTAAAAGGAGATAAAAAAAATAAAGGATAATATGATACTTTGGTTAAAATGGAGATTAATGAATAATACTTATGAAAACTCTTTTTAAAGATAAATAATTATATTTATTTAATAGTAATTAGAGACAACCTTCATAAAAGGGTGTGATGGTTTGAAAACTAACCATTAGGTTTATATAAAGATTATATGTGAGACATGGAAAGGGAAATGAAGATCACTCAAGGAAGAAGGTGGTTTGGCGGGCTATGGGCATTGGAGAAGGGAGAACACATAGTGTTGTTGGTGTAAGTGTTTTACCCATCTAGGTCATATTTGCATGTTAATTCCACTTAGGTCCTAGGAGGGAATCTTTCTAGATAGTGTTAGTTGTCACTAGATCTTATCTTATCTTTTGGAATTTAATGCTTGTTTCCTAATTCATTTAATATTTGTTGAGGTAGTTGTCATATTATATAGGATTAAGATACATGTCAAGATCTTGTCTAATATCTCACAACTTGCCTTCATAAGCAAGCCATCATGTGTACATCACATATTCAATTTGGCAATCTTGCATCCATAATTAGAATATGATATTTCTACATTTTCTCTCTTGTGGAATTTATTGTTGTCTTGCAAGTGATCTTAGGGTGTTGAGGAGTTCACCATTAACTCCTACATGATATCAGAGCTTCAATGTTGCAAACTTCTTCCTAGATCTGAGGGACCTATCTTGGCTTGAAAATTTTGTTAGGTGTGAGTGGGGGTTTCAAGGACCTCATAGTTGAATCCAAAGCATCAGAGAAAGTTAGGTTTGTCTTTTGTTTCATCAATTTTTATTATGTTTTGAGTAATCTACAAGGGTTTCAAGTTGAGGGTTACAATTGCCAGATCTTGGAGGTAGCTAAATTTTTGGGGTAGGTTGGGCCAAATATGACCTTGCCATTACATCCGGAAGGCCCGAGAACCTAAATATTGACTATCAAATCATCAAATTTAAAAAAAATCTCAAGGGCATTTAGGAATTTTTTGTATCATTGTCATTTCGTATGGATTTGTACCTAGTCGTATCTTACAACGGGTCAAAAATCTACACAACTGCTAGTATAGTCGACACGATCGACATCTTAACAAGAATATTTCTCTGCAAGCATCACCCCTACATAGGCATATTGGTTTGATTTGACTACATCACATCTCCTATCGTGTTGGTATGAAAATATTTTAATATCTGCAAGTTTTATTAATAAAGTTTTATTTTTAAAAAAAAAATTGGTGTTGTTTGTATAAGCCAAGGTTGTGGGGGCTTTGCACCCCACAAACTCCACACAATGGAGGGGGCTTAATTCCCCAGGCAGAACAACTCCACCTGCCACCCCTTGAGTGCTTTGCCCAGCTGTCACTAGGGGCCACACATTTTTTTAAACTTGGAGACAGGGTGTGGTCGTATGGATGCCCAAGGGCCCAAATTTTGTCCGACAATGCCCAAATTAGGCATTTTTTTCAAAATTCCATAACTTGCAATCTAGGAGGAATTTCTTGAAAACAAGATATCGCTAAGAAGTTAGCTCTGTGAATTTTATAATGGTGTAGGTTATTTTCCAATTTTTTTTTTTTGGTGGCATTTATTGCTAATTAAAGTTAGATCTTCATTTTTGGCTCTTGAGCTTGTAATGATTTTTGTGGTTCTTGTGAAATTGGAAAGGTATTGAGGATCTTTATTATGTCATCCATGCACTTGTTTTAGGTTCATCCCTAGGTATATTTTATTCAGATTTGTGCATATTCACATTCTAGTTGATCACTTGGACATATTATCACTTGGAAAGGTGCAATTTTGATCTGTGCACTTCACTTCACTTATAGAATGATGTTCTATCTCATGTTGCTTCATTTATATTCTAGGGTTGCTCCATATCGAGAGTGTTTCAATGTTCCTTAATAGCAAAACTGTTGTTACTTTATCATGATTCCAAATTTGCTCCACAATCGAGAGTTTCTAATGTTTCTAGCCTCAAAATTATATTTCCTTTGTTGCTTTGGTTAAGGTTCCAATGTTTCTTTGCAACAGGTTATCTCATTAAGGGGGATTGAATGGTCTCTCTTATGGGTGTTTTTTTCCTCGCATGGGGTTTCTTCCTCTCATATTCATGGAGATCATTATTGTATCATTTCTCTCCTTTTGGGAGGAGTTTTGTCCAACTGGGTTTACTCCTTTTCTCCATCTATGAGAGATTGCATTTGCATATATACATGGGTACCTAATATGGCCTCATATTTGAGACCTATCTTTGCATATTTGCATAATAAAATACTCCCTAAGTTTCACTTAAGGGGGGTGTTAGTGTAAATAGGTATTTTACCTATCTAGGTCATATTTACATGTTAAGTCCACTTAGGTCCTAGGAGGGAATCTCTCTAGATAGTGTTATTTGTCACTAGATCTTATCTTATATTTTATCATTTAATGTTTGTGTCTTAATTAATTTAATATTTTTTGAGGTATTTTTCTCATTATATAGGATTAAGACACATGTCAAGATCTTGTCTAATCCTATCTCACAACTTACCTTCATAAGCAAGGCATCTTGTGCAGGGTCACCAAGACCTTATTTGCATATTTTGTGTAATTTTTGGTTTAAGGTTGTTTTGTGTGTTTAGGTGTCTTATAAGGTAATTTATGACCATTTATAAGCTTAGGGGTTCATTTTGATGTGTTAATTGGGTTTTGTTCAAAAATGCAAAAAATTACCAAATGTTCTAGATAGTTGTCATGCAATTTTTAGCAAGTTGTCAAAAGAAACAAGAAAGAGTTAAATGCAAGAATTTAATGGTTCGTAATGATTGGAATCAGTTTTAAATGGAAGAAAAAACACCTTCCAATTTGAATCAAGTTATTGTGAGCTGATTTTGGTAGACTGGTGAATGAAAAGAAGCTAACTTTTTTGTGTTTTCCAAAACGTTTCAGTCTATTATACTATATTGTACAGCCTATATGACCCATGTAATGGTCTGAAAGATATTGGAGTTTGTGAAGACATGAATCTAATTTATTTTTCTTTTTGTAGCATCAATTTTTATTGAGTATTTTAAAAGTTATGGCCATTTTGGTGAAGGTTGCTCTATTTTTTAGTGTTTTCTAAAAGTTGCAGCATTTTTTGTCATTTGGCATGACTTTTGCAGCTTATGGATTGAACCAAAACCAGTTTCATTGAATTTTCATGGGATTCTACTTCATTTTTATTTTTTTATCATGAGATTTCATTGAGTTTTAAGATAGATAGAGCCATTTTTCTAAAAGTTGTCAAAATCCTAGCTAGGGTAGCCCGTGAGCACTAAAAATGTGATTTCTCAAAATTCCACCATGATAAAATTATGAAAATTTTCCCAAAATTCTGTCTCATCATGTTGAAGTCCCATGCAAGTTTGTGGGTCTTGGGTTGCATGAGTGAGAAATATTTCTTTGACGGTTCGCTTCAAGAATGTATGAAAACAGTGTAAAATACCCTACATTGTGTTTATTTGTGCAAATATTTTCATTGTTTCATTAGGTTTGGAACTAATAAGTGTTTGGTAATATCTTAAAAGGCCTCTTATACCTAAATCAATAGTTTGGTGCACTTGTGAAAGTTGTATACAATCTTGGTTATGACTGTCCTAAGAGGACTATGTTTAACAATATTGGGGCAACAATTGTAGGTTGAACAATTCTAAGCCTAAAGTCTTGTTGGTGCATGTTCTTGTTGGGAATGGGTCTTAGAAGGTCTTGCAGACCTGCACAAAGAGTTTTAGAGAATTCTTTTAAGGCTTAATCAAGTCTTATTGTGGTTGTCCCAAGAGGACTAGTTTTACAGTCATTGAGTAAGTGTTGGTACCGAAGCAAAATTTTAGGGTTGGTTTTATAGTCTAGGTGTTCGATACCTATTGGAATCACCTTTAGAATGTTTGAAGGAGTCTCCCAAATCTGTATTGAGGTTTTGAAAGCATTCCAAGTGGATTTTACTTAGTTCATTGAAGTCATTCTTGAAGTTTACACATAGGGGCAACAGTGAGGAACATGCAAGATCACTTTGTCATTTGGGTTTGTTTTCATGAAGAATTTATTTTCTTTGCATCAAAATCATATGCACATCATATATTCAATCTAGTAATCTTTCATCCATAATCATAGCATGATATTTCTACCAATTCTCTCTCTTGTGGAACTTATTATTGTCTTGCAAGTGATCCGAGGGTGTTGATGAATTCACCATTAACTCCTATAAGTGTTTCCAACTTGGGGTAAAAATTACACCTAGGATTGTCTCAACCAGGGCTTTGATTCCTAAGCATGGTGCATGTAAGTCACATTCTATATTTTTATATAGGTTCTCTAGATTGTTCCATAGCTATGAGGGCTAATACCACTTAAATCTTCCTAGGGTGAGCATGACCTTTCTAAGTGTTGTAATATAGATAAGTACTAGACTTATTCAAAGATATTTTGATAAGTAATATTTTTCAGAGGGAACAAATCCCTTTATATTAAATTCAATTCAAGAGAGTACTTATATTTTTATATTGTTAGGATTTCTATACCTTCAAATAATTTGGGAAATTAGCCAACTCATTAACCCAAACATTTTTCTCAGGAGTCATAAGATCCCCATAGTTACTTAGGTAGAAGTGAAAAGTGCCCATGTAGCCTCTACCAACCCCTTCCCTTGATAGCTAAAGAGCCTCATTAGTGATCATTTTACGTTTAGCAGAAACATCATCAAAGATGCCAATAATGTGCTTCCCTCTCGGGATCACTGACATCCTTGCAATGACATTCAGTATCATTGGTCGCATAGTGGGCTTAAGAAAAGAAAGAACCAGATCAACAACTAGGTATTTATTCCCCAAGGCCTCCACCGCTGTCCCAAAGAAGATCTCATAAATTTTTGTATCATGGATATGGCCCTGAGACCATTTTTCAGAGACGATCACCCCTTCGATAGCATTTATACCTTCTCATCTATTATTTGGAATAGTCTTTTCACTTGGTCCTTGAATCACTCCTAGAGACAACATCACACAATCTCACTAGTTTCCTCCTTATCCATTCCACCAAAATCTGTCGAGAAGAACAAAGAAAAACACCTTGAAGCTATTGTATGCCAACCCTACCTTTTTCAAGCATGACTTGGTTAGTTAATCATAGACTTCGCCTATATCATTCCAATGGCATATTGATAATTTCATTTATATATCAATATCCACCAATTCCTCCACATGTGAAGTTTGAGTTTTCCAACTTGATTTACACTTCGTGATTCGCTTGCCTTTTTCGTAGATTCGTTTTAGACCTTCAAATGCTAAGACATAGTGGTGTGGTATACACCTATCATCTATGTTTATCCCGACACCTAGGGGAAAATAATTAATCATGAACATTTTTTGTCATTAGATTTTTTCCCAATATTCCTATATAAACATGTTTAGTTTAGGCCATGCTTTGTATAGCTCTAATATTGTATCTAAAATAGTACTTTTTATTCCAGCATTTTCCAAGTAATTTGTCACCCTATTGGCTTCTCGATAAACATGGTCAATTGAGTAGCCACTTAGTTTATCTAACTTCTTCCAAATTCTATCGATCCAACCTCGAAGGTGACAATTGCATATGCATTTGGATTTGATGGCATTTATATAAATTAGTGATTCGCCTCTATATCTATATGATTTATACCTTTTAGGATGCATAAACTTAACCCACCATTAATGGTGACCAATTTCGCTTCATTATTCGTGCCATCCTCTATTTTTTTAGAGAGGGCCTACACATTTTTTCCACTCTGATAATGAATTATACACCCAACCCTTGACTTTCTTGGGTTTCCTTGTGCAACAACATCAAAGTTTAATTTCAACTGTCCACTAGGAGGTCACTCCCATCTTAAGCTTTTCCTTTTATCTTATGAAGAGGTACTACCATTCATATAATTTTTAGTCATTTTCAAGCCATCCCATTTTTTCATAAGATTATTGTCCCAATTTATAAATGTATCACATATGTCATATTTCTCTAGCATTTACAATTTCAGTTACAACATTTTTATAGTTCTTTGTATCTGCACCACGCTCCTTTCCACGTCTTGGAATATTTGTTTTTTTCTCTCCTTCCAAAGCTATCATAACAATATTGAGGGACTAACAAGTCATATATCACGCCAAAATGAGCTAGACTTTAGGTTCAATCATCTCTAGATAAAGGCATATAAATAATTTTGTCTAATCCCTTGCCAACCCAGCTTCCCACAAAGCTAATCCCAGCACTACGAGGCCACCTCACATTTAAGTAACAAATGGTTGGCACTCTCATCACTTTTCTTGCATATTGGGTACCAATCGGGATCACTGACCCAACTTGATGAAGTATGTCACCTATTAATATATATTTATGTAGAGTTATCCAAGTGAAGGTCCTAGTCTTAGGGATACTTGCATTGTCCCAACATATCTTGACTATTTGATTATTGTTCTATTGCTTTAACCTTTGAATTTGGTAGCCTAGTTTCATTGTATAATTACCAGTTTTTGCCCCACACCATATGATCTGGTCAGGTTTAGAGGTTAATAGTATCTCCCTTTTCTTTAGTTCTACAAAAAGTGCCTCTCTTATTTGATCATTCAATTTGATATCATTTAGAAGGTTCTAATTCCAAGTGGCATCCTGTTGGCAACATCCATAATGAGAAAATTCACAATGGACATTTCTCTTTGTTTTTCCATTAAAACATTGCATCCAACCAAAATTTCAATTCCAATAAGGGGTTGAAAACCATTCCAAGAATCACTCCAAACCATTGTAGATCTGTCATCATTTATTTTTCAAGTTAGATGCTTAATAATTATCAATCTGCATTCCCACATAAAATGCCAGATGCGATCCCAGACCAAAATTGGTGATGGTTAAGATTCTTTTGAGGTTATTGTTATCGAGGTATTTTTGTATTAGCACCTTGCACCAAATACTTCAGTTTCATGTACCTTTTCCGAATAGTTTGGATCCAAGCACCCTATTCTGGATGTTAACGTCTTTGATGGCAGCCTCACCATCCTCCCCTTCTCTTATGGTGTCCTAATTGATCAATTGGAGATGTTGATTCTCATTTGAACCATCCCATAGAAATATTTTCATTTTTCCATTCATCTTATGCTTTGAATTTTTTGTCCTTGTCTCATGCAAGACAACATCTCGATGGGGATTGTAGCAAGTATTGACTTTATCATTGATATTCCTCCCGATAGTGTGAGCCACTTACCCTTCCAATTTAGTGTTTTATTCTGGTACACCTCTAGTGTATGCTTCCAATGCTCAATTTTGGTAGATCCCTGAAATATTGGAGCACCCAAATATTTACATGGGATGGTGCCAATACCAAATCCAAAGAGATTTGCAATCCTTCTTTGAGTTTGCTTGTTGGAGTTGAAAAAAATGGAAGATTTATCTTGATTGATCTTCTACCCTGATATTATTGAGTACAAATCCAATGTCATCTTGATTTCCATTTCTTCATGAATACTAGCCTCCCCAAACAACATTGTGTCATCATCAAATTGTTGATGAGTGATATTTTCCATATTGTTGGCCACCTTAACCCCCTGCCATTGACCATCCTCTTTTTTCTTCTTTATCAATTTGCTCATTGATTTTTCCATAATTACAAAGAGGAAAGGAGAAAGGGGGTCCCCTTGTTGTAGACCCCAAGAACTCTAAAAAAAATCCATAAGGGAAGCAATTGATCAACACTGAATATCTCATATTGAGGTGATCCCACAATAATGGGTTACACTTTTTGGCCAAACTTGACATTGAAATCAACATTTTTCACCAGATCTTCACTTCCGTACACCTATAGAAGCTAAACCATTAAGAATTTGAAGATGAAGCAAACTAGTGATTTGTGATATTTTGTGTTGAGAATCTAATTATATTTTTTTAAAAAATTAAAAAATAAATTGTGAATTATTTTATGTAGTTTTTATTAACTTATTTTTTTTACTAAACATCATTTTCAAAAACTGATGCTTACTTTCGACTGCATAACTTTTTTTTATAGAAAGCATACAATTCTAATTTTTTAAATACAATGTTTTCACACCATTATCTAGGGGATGGATATTTTTTCATAATTTTTTGTTGCATATATATTTTTTAATTAATTTTCTAATTCAGAGTAATTATAATTTGGATATATTATACTTTCAGCTGCATAACTTTTTTTGTATTCATTTGAATTAACTTATTATTTTTTTGTTGGAATAAGGACATCAATAGCTAGTGTACATGGATTTTTAAGAATTTTTTTTCTCTCTTTTCCTATTTTTCCGTATGTGTGAAATAAAGACCTCGATGTTCATTGAAAAACCTACATTCACAAGAAATAAAAAATAAATATAATAATAAAATTAAATATATTTAAAATTATACTTTTTGGGAAGCTTATAATAAGGACTACATGTTTACAAAAAATAATTTTAAATAAATTAATTTGATCCCCTAAAAGGTAAATCAAAAGTGGTTTTTTATCAGCATTTTGATAGGTGTAGAGGAGACTCCATTATAGGTATGGTTTAAAACTAGCGGCTTTCTATCCAAGGGGGTTTGATATAAGTGGGTTTGATCAAACCCTCTTCAATTAAAACCCTTAAAATGGAACCTTTTAAGGCTTAAATCATTATATTTTCTAAAAATATGTGATTTCAGCAAAAATCAGGATGTCCCAAAAAGTGTAACCCATTATTGTGGCGACACCCATTGGAGATACAATCAAATACCCATTCCAACCATGCACCCCCAAATCTAGATGCTTCCACAATTTTCATTAGGAAGTGCCAGTTTACTCTATCATATGTTTTTCTTATATCTAGCTTGAGAATAATTGCTTTTTTTTTTTTTTTTTGTACTGAGTGGATTACCTCATTTGAAACAATAATTCCTTCCATTATTTCCCTTCTTAGAGTGAAACCACTTTGTTCTTGTGATATGATGTCATGCATTACCTTCTTTAGCCTATTCACCATTGATTTGGAAGTGATTTTTATATAGTGTTGTTCTTTGAGGGATATACGTTATAAAATTAGCAAGTGAGGAGGCATCATCTTTCTTCATATTAAAGCAATGAACATGTTTACTTTCTTTATGAATTTTTTGTTTCTTTCTATAATCCTCTACTACTTCCATACGTCAAACTGCTATATAAATTCCCCAAACACCTTATCAATAAAAAAGAGTTAGAACTTGCATCGATCTAGGGGTTTTATCTGGATGTAATTAGTATATTTTTCACTTCTTATTTTGTAAATGGGTGCCATCAATTTTTTGTTCCTCTAAGTAATTAGATTTGGAATTACCTTAAGAATTTCTTTCATGTTTATTGTAGCCTTTGCCTCATCTTCAAGTGCTTAGCGGAGTTGTTTAATTTTTTTATTCCCTCTTGAATATCCTATCATTTTCTAAATGTACCCCATTTTTATGATTCATTATATTCTATTCATATACATTTTTTCCTTGGTTGTGTTGTGAAAATAACTAGTATTCATGTCACCTTCTTTCAGCAACGATTTTCTTGACTTAATTTTCCAATATATTTCTCCTCTAGTGAGGATTTCAACATGTTCAACCATCAATTTTTCTTCTTCCACATACTCCACATTTGTTATTCCTTGTGAAATTACTTTTTGATTTAATGCTTCCATTTCTCCTTCCACTTGAGCTTTATCTTCAAATATATTCCCAAAAACCGTCCTATTCAAAACCTTGAGTTTTTCTTTTATTGCACTCAACTTCTCCATGAATTAAAAAATATTAGTGTCTTGCCTTGGGTCTGCCATTTTCCACCATTCAATAATAGCTGGTAACAATCCTTCATTTTTGAGCAACATTTTTTTGAATTTGAAGTTGGTTTAGACTAAAGGTTTATCAATTTGAAACTCCAATGCTACTGAAAGGTGATCCAAGCCAAAATATGTCAATACCACTGCTTCCCACAAAGTGTCTAAGTTATACCAATTTGCAGACAAGAGGAATCTATCTAGGTGATCGAGTATGTTGGCATTATTCCATGTGTGCCACCTATTCTTCATAACCACATCAATTAGATCATTATTCAATATAAAATATTTGAAGTTTTTCATTGCATCCATTTCATTGGTCAATCCCCCACTTTTCTCTTTGGGATCCAATATAGTATTAAATTCGCCTCCAATAAAAAAATTTGATTCTAAAATTGATGCATTATTGTTGCTAAATCTTCCCATAACTTGACTTTTTCATCTATTTTGATAGGCCCATAGATATTAAATAAAAAAATTGTAGATTAGAGGAATAGTCTTGTACCTTGCATGTAATATATTTTTGTGAAGAGGAACAGTCTTTAATCACCACCTTTGTTGGATTCCATAATATGATTAGTCCACCTGAACTGCCAACTGCTTCTACCCATGTTCACAGCCATATTCTACAATGTGATATAAATATTTTTGTATCATTTCCACTCAATTTGGTATCTTGTATTATCAATATATCTATATTTAGAATTTTGATATGGTGCTTGAAAAAGCACCATTTGTTAGGGTCGTTTAAGCCCTTAACATTCCAAGTAGTGATCTTCATTGTTATCTAAGGGAGGGGGCTCCTCCCTTGGATCTCATTAAGTATTATTTTATGTTGGATAAGCCTTTTTCTCTTGCTTCATCCTCTCTTTTCTATTTGTTGGTTTTTCTGCTAATTTTTTTTCTCCTACTTGCATTGAGTAGCTTATGAGCGGTTTGGCTTATGGTCTGGGTTTCCACAATGTCTAGTTCTCCCTCCTCTTCTTTTTCTTATTCCAAATAAAGAGAAGGCTTTGTTGCTGCCATTTCTTGGGATGTTTCTGATTGTTCTTTTGTCTCCATGTGATCTAACATCATTGCAGGGGTCTTCCTTGCCTTGCTCTATTTCCAAATTGCTATTTTTGACTTGGATATTATTTACATCCTTGAGTGCTACCTCCTTGTTGGTTTTCTCACTGTTGTCCTCTTCTTCCCTAGAAGTGTTTTTCACTTCCACTTGGTTTCCATCTTTGGTATCCTTTAACTTCTCCACTTTAGCTTTTATTGTTGTTTCCAACATTTTTCTTGCCACTCCTCTTTGAGACATTAAGGAAATCTCTAACAGTTTTCTTTCGAGTGGTTATTGCAATTGCATTTGAGACAATAAAACTTTTGTGCCTCTATTTCAATGGTCCATGTCCATGTAGTATTGCCAACCTTTAAATACACTTTATCTAGGATTTATTGGATTATAACCACCAAGATCCGTGCATATATTAGGGTTTCACTTTATCGTAAATCTACTTCTACCGTTCGCCCAATTGTGGACCCCCTACTTTGGCTAGGCACTTTCCTGACTAATATTCATATGGTAAAATATATAAATGCAACCATATGTTCCCATCAGATGGATGAAACTCTAAGGGGTTGAAGTTGTGCTGCCATTTCTATAGCTACAGATGTGATCTCTCATTCTTCCAACCATCCATATCCAAAATTTTGTCTCTTTCTTCTTTAGATTAAAAGACAACAATAAAAAAGACTTTTAGTATATAGAATCAAATCAAATTCCCAATTTTGGATAACCCAATCACTAATACCGTGTTTGTTGAATTTTCTATTGAGGAACCTTCTGATTAGGGTGGTTGATTCTAATTCCTCTGTATCTTTGTCTGAGGGATTAGAAACATATATGCACAGTTCCTTGATCTTTCTTTTGGAGCTTTCATCTGCTTCTGTGGGATTTCACTTTACCTTGTCTTCAAGAGACACATTCTCAGGCCTTGTTTTATTTTTCCCTATTTGTTGCCTTGCACTGAAACTTTTGAAGTTTGATGTCTAGGGTTCATTCACTCCAACTTACTACTACCCAACGAAATAACATTCATGTTGGTTTCAAGAGAGGTGGATTTCCAAATAGCATCATACCTCAACCTCCCATCCCGACCTCTACTATCATCTTCACCTATTGGATGCTATTGATTTTTCCCTTTTCCATAGATCCACCAGTTTTTCTTTGTGTCGAAAACCCTTTGTCGCAACTTCTCCATTGGCCATTCCTACTCTATTACTTTTTCCCATGCTCATGCGCCTCGCGTCATTGAGTCATTTGAAGTAAATATATTTTAATTATAAATGAGATGGAGTTTATTCAATTTAATTATTTTAATATATTATTTGTTTTTTATCATATTAATGTTTTTGATAAGATAAGCAGCATTTACAGGGTGTTGTACCCTTCACATAGAAATCCCAAAGGGCCAAAGGAAAGCATAGTTTAAACAGAGCTTGAACTAGAAGAACAAATAGAAACAGCTAACCGACAGCTGTAGAACAACCGAAAAATTAGACAACCCCTAAAACAGAGGGGTCTAAACTGACACCCCCAGCCTGAGGCCATGAAGAGGCAACGGATTTTGGGAGACCCTTCTTCTTCCTCAGCACAACCGACCAGGAAGGCTCAAAATCGAGATCCAACGAGCGAGGTGAGGGGAGCAGATCCACAACAGCCACCCCGGGAGAGGAGCTACCACTCAATGAGGGAGATAATAGCAAAGCAACAGAGGTAGGAGCTAACAAAGGTCCAATATATTCGATCAACGAAGGGCATGCAAGTTCTGATAGAACAGTGATAGCAGAAGGGTCTAACGGAATAGAGACAACAGAAGGCTCCACAGAAAGGATAGCCGGAAGAGGGCCTTGGGTAGTCACGGGAGGGTCGGCCTCCATCGAGGAACTAACCAAAGGAGCTCTTGAAGGATCATATTAATGTTATTATTATTTTCCACTTTATATATTAATGATGGTAATCTTAATGTGATTAAGTCTTAAGTTAGATAATATTGATAAATAAGTATTTTATGCTTTTGTATTTAAATTATAGATATATATTATAATATTTTAACTTAAATAATAACACTAATAAATCTATTTCCATACAAAATTATCTTTGATATTTTCAATATTTCCAATTCTATACTTAGAGAAAAGCAATGTTATAAAAATCCACATACTCAACGTTGAATATTGTGTTTATGTTGGTGGGTGCCCTTCTAGAAGACATGCCATCATGTTGAGAATTAATGAAGCTCTATATGAATAGTGAGGTAGGAGAGGATAAAAAGTGGAAAGAGGTGTGAGAGTTAGAGTCTAGATACAATGGAATTTAAAGGTGAGGCATGTCAGTATAGGGATGTTCAACTTCCAAAAAAAGGTTTGTGAAGGAGTTTGGTTCTAGTGAAGAGATAAGGTGGCATGGGAAACTTTGAATCCTTGATAGAATATTGAACAAAGGTAGGTAATAGGTGGAGGGTATGAGTGGATGGGGAGGTCTAATAAAATGATGGAGCTAGAAGAGAAAGTGTATTTGGGAGGAGAAGCATACTAGTAAGGGGAACTCTACAACATTGATAACTTACACAAACTTAAGTTATTTTATTTGCCTTCATACTTAGAAAATTTAAGGATATTAGGAATATACATGGGAGATGAAGGGGTATACATAAAAATGAAATGGTATTAGGGGAAGTGTTGGAGTTAGAAAATGGATATTTTGGTTCATCACATGAATTATAGAAAAATGGGATATGACACAAGTTTGAAAGTCTAACAACACAAGGAAAATAGTGAAGGATGGATGGAAGGCATGCAAGATGAGTAAGTCCAAAAATTTGATGGAAAACAAACAAAAAACAAAGTTAGGTATAAGTGCATAGTAGGAAGGGAAACCCTTAAAATTTGACATAAGAATTTAGCTTAGAAAATTAGGTAGCAAAAACCCTCATTCAAAAAACTTAGTCCTATGAAGTTAGGCTATATCAAGCTTAGCTTGCTAAAGATAGGAAATAGGTTTTCTTTCCACAAGCATATATATATTTGAAAAGTGGACATGAAAAGTCTACCCTTTGAAAAAATTGCTTTCCCTCAAGTAATGCAATTTCAATTGCTCCCAAGTTCTTGATTCTTCCCTAGTAAACTCTTCTATAGGCAAGGTTCTCCCATGAAATAAATGAATTATGATGTTTTCATGCACCAAATTTTCTGTACTTGTGATTATTATGGCATTCATCACCCTTATGAGTAACACTGCATAATATATCAACACTAAACCAATGCATGACAATGCATCATAAATACACATTGTCATGTATGAAGGCATTATAAGGGATAGATATTGGGGGTTTTGTAGAAATACTATCCCAAGTGTAGCCATTTTACCCATGATATTTTTTTTTATGAAACATACTCCCTCAAAATTTCTACTACCTTCTTATTCACCAATTATTTTATCCCACTACATGTAGTTAGTTATTCATATTACCGATGAGATATGCACCAATCAAACGATATGGTCCCCTGGGTAAGCTCATAACAAAATTCATGAAGACACTTTCACCATGTTGATGTGGAGTAACCAAGAACTACAACAAACTTAATGAGGAGTCGTGTTCTTCTCCATTCTACAAGTAGGTGATGTGTTTAAGATCCTACTTCTCAAACCTTATCTTGGTAAATCTCTCTTATATATACACAAAATTGTAGGATTTGTAGTTTCCCACCATGCATGTATCACATGTACAACCTCTAAAATATTTTTTTTCATCTTAGCACCAAGTACTAGAAATATTCTATCCTCATACATAGTAATACCATTTACTAGCACATTCTTTTAGTCCTTCACATTTCCATCTAAGATGTTGGTAGTATATATATTCTTGGTACATTCCATCATGATATAATTCTTCCAATCATAAAAAATAACATGAATAGGACAAAGATTGGGAATCATATAAAAGACATCAATAATTGTATTTTTTTCCCTTCATGTATTCTATTTCAAAATCATGAGCTCAGAGTTTCCTTTCCCAATCTAGTCTTGGGAATTTGTAATTACTCAACCTCAATCCTTCTTGTGAAGTAGTTGGCTTCTATTGCACTACTATAATATTATCTCAAGATGGGAAAACTAAACCAAAAAATATCTGTGTGTTCACCTCAAAGAGTGGGTTATTAACAACCTAATGGAAATGTTTAAAATATTAGAAATTATTTTTACACTCCTATTTAAACCAATCTTCATGCCAACCCAAATCTATGTATTTTCCCTCTACAATCATTATTTTTTATTCCTAGTTAATTATGTTGTCCTCAAACTACCTTATTTTTCAACCTTTCATTCATTGACCAACTATCTTAGTTAAACCTCACTTTTTTTTGCAACTACTGATGTTCCTCAAAATTTCTCTAATTCAAAATCCCCTTGAATCCTATCGAACTCTTCATCTTGAAAGTTCAAGGGGCTTGTCATTGATATCTGTGTTGGCAACATGAGCATGAGATACACATTGTGCAAATATAGTGTTGTCATTGATCTCAACATTGTGGCTTGGTATGAAGATTGATGTTAGATCGATTGATGAAACATGAGTGTGCATGAAGATGATAATCCAATGCACAGATGCAAGAATTTTTTATTTGGTGTAGACAGTTGAGTTGGAGAATTGGCTAAGTGTTAAAAACATAGTTTTATATGTACAATGCATTCAATTTTTGGTTTGCGTTGGTCCGCATTGAAAAATATTGCTCTACCATTCTAAGGAAAATTTTGAGGAGGTCAGAGGAGTCTAAATCCAAAGTTTCATATTATTTTTCCCTCTTGTGCAAAATGTATGAGTAACAGAGTATTGGGTTGCCAGTGACAGTGTTTCTAGTGTAGAGTATATGTTTTGATAAGTACACACTTCACTATAGAAGAATATCTAATCTTTTGGATATGTGAAAGTGTTTAAAGGTGTCAATTACATCTAATTTCCAAGTAGCATGATGTTTGGAGGTCCACATGTCAGCTTGAGGATGATCAGTTGGTGAATTTTGATGTTAGGTCACCAATGGTGCCGACCTAATATGTTTTGAGTTATGTGAAGTTTAGATAAGTGTTGATCAGTTATGTAGGAGCTATTATAGGTCCACTTCGACCTATTTGATGCATTGTAAGCTTTACGTTGCGGCATGAAGCATGTTTTGGGTCGACAAGTCATAGTATGCATAGTACATCTAATTAGGCCAACCTAATTGATGTTGTAAGTGATTGTGAATGTAATGGGTATAAATGCAAGATAACTTTGGTGTTGAAGAGTGATGATTAAGTTGTGTGTGTTAATTCCTAAATAGAGCATGTGAATGTGATGCAAATGCAGAGCAAATTAGAGTGTTAGAGTAGAGTAATATGAAGTGTGTTGATTCAATGTTATGAGATTCACTGGAACTGTATTTCTTGCATATTGTAGATGCATTTGTAATAGTTCAAATCTTGGCAATGAGTATATTTGTATTCCCAATATTTACTTTATTTGACTCGTGTGCCTTCTTAAATATTAGAGTGAGCTCTTTAATGATACTTTTGTGCTATTTAGTTTAGTTAGGACTTGCACCTCTTTCTCTTTTGATACCATTAAATACTCTTTTCATTCAAGTATACTTATATAACTTTGTGCAATATTGATAAGATGACGTCTCTTATCTTGTTCTTGGTTGCAACTCTAGCATCATGTTTCCTTTATCCCATTGTAACTCTAATTCCTTTCATTTTCGTGAAATATCAAAAAATTATTAATTTTTGGATATCTACTACAATTCTCTTATATTTTACATAATTGACAATGATATTGTATTTTATTGAAGTTTGAGTCTCTATTATAGGAACATCTCTTTTCTAGTTGTAAGAAGGTGGGTTAGAGAGGTCCATTAATAGATCTACCCACCATTTGTTCCTTGTTGTCAGCATTATCTAGTTCATGTTACTATTGGTTCCAGAAGAGCTCATCCCACCATACATTAGATATTTTAGGAATCCCATAATTCATAGGTTGGAAAGAAAACCAAATTTGATACCAATGTAATGTCTTGAACAAGAATTTATGTAAATATTTTTGGTTATTTAATGTTTGATCTTAAATAATTAAAAACAAAGTCTTATAAACCCTAAACTATACTAATGTAAACATAGTAGTATTAATGACTCATTTTATGATTCAAACTATATTGTTTTATATTAAATGATTAACCTTGCTCAATTCAGAATCAACTCTAGCAAACCCAATAATTTTCCATTATGTTCACACAAATAATAGTAAGCCATAATATTATTAGTTGGTCCACAAAAAGATGATAGACTAAAAATTCAAATGTATTTACTCTAATCCAATACATCCAAATTATAATTAAACATGCAAAAATGAAAATGAATCACATAAAATTTCTCATATTATGCAACTATATAATACATTACATATTGCGCATACAACCACCATTAATTGCAAGGAAAATACTTACAATATGAGTAACCACAACTTGGATAGATGATGTATTGTTGTATTTCTTGCCACCCTTAAAGCTCTAATATGATCTTAGGGTTAGACTATTCCTTTGGCCAAGATGGGTTTCATCCTTTGGCAAATGAGATATCTAGGTTTTCACCCTTCCACCTCTAATAAATCTATGATATTTTGTCCTCAAACTTGGACACTTTAACATGAGGGCTCATAGTGAGTTATAATTATGGTTTTTGTATATTTTTTAGAATAATCATTCCATGAAGCCTCTAAACCCTTATTACACCCAAAAGGGCATAAAAATATGTGGCACTAGATTCTCAATCAAGGTTGGTACACAATGTGGGATTGCCCCAACCTATCAAACATTATTTTCATTTGAATCATGCTTAGGATTGCATGTACATGTGTAAAATTGTTCTTGGAAGGTATGGAATAATGTCCCTTATGAGCTAAAATAATCCTTATAAATAATAGTGAGGGGTCCCTTAGGGTTTGAAAGCCTAACTATCAGAATAGTGGCAATCAAATTCGTATTCCCTTTTTGCATAGTTGGTGGTACACATGGATCCACATCCTCAACAGTTTGTGTTGGTGGGTACCCTTCTAGAAGACAAATCATCTCATTGAGCATTAATGAAGCTCTAGAAACATAATGAGATAGGTGATGTTGAGTAGTGGAAATAGGCGAGAGAGTCAAAGTTCAGGTGTTGAGGTTCAAAAGTGAGGCATGTTAGTATGGGAAAATTTTACTTCCAAAAAAAGGTTTGTGAAGGAGCAAGGTTTTGGTGGAGAGGTAAGGTGGTATGGGAAGATATGAAGCCCCAACGAAAGAGGGAATAGAGGTAGAGAATGGGAAAAATTATGACTGGACAAGGAAGTCTAATATCTTGATGGAGATAGAAGAGAAATCATACTTGGGAGGAGAGGCATGCAAGGAAGGAGAACTCCACAACTCTAACAACTCAAATAGATAGGAAATTTTCTTAACCTTCGTACTTCAAAACTTTGGGGATCTTAATTAGATGCATGGAGGATGAAGGGGTAGAACATACACACAAATTGGGATCAAGGGAAGTGTTGGAGTTAGGAAATGGAAAATTTGGTACATCATGTGAATTATAGAAAAAAGGGACATGAAACAAGTATGAAAGTTTAACAACACAAGGAAAATAACAAAGTATAGATGAAAGCATGGCAATACGGATAATTCCAAAACTCAAATGGAAAATGAATAAAATGTCTAAAGTTGAGTAAAATTCAATGTTAAGAAGGAAAACCTTGAAACTTTGATATAATAATTTTCCTTAGATTATTGGGTAGCAAAACCCCCTCATTTAGAACATCGAGTTCTAGTAGGTTGGGCTACATTAGGATTAGCTTGCTGAAAATAGGAAATGGTTTTTCTTTCCACAAACATAAATTATTTGTAAAGGGGACATTACAATATTCTGATAGCATTCCAATCACACCTATGTGCTTGTAAAATATGATATCAAACAATATCTCATACCTCCAATATATAGGCAAAGAGAGGTAAAATCATATATTTTTTTACTATAATAATTAATAGATATAAAAACTATGATATCATGCAAAAAACCCATACCCACCTTGGAGAGCATATTTTGAGAATAATAAATATGAGCTATACTTCACATGGATGTCACATGGGCTCAATCAGTGAATCCTTAAATAAAAAATATAACCACTAAGACATCTTTGACTCTTTAATGACTCATATCCTCGAGTATAACACTTTCTTTTGGAGTCCACTAACTCACGTGGGTTCCATTTATTATGAAAGTATTCTCCACTCCTTCCTCCAATGCCTAGAACTAGGAATATGTCTTAAATGAGTCCAAAGTCAAATGTAATCACCACCTTAGTGCTCTACCTCCCTCATGAACTCATATGAAAAAGAATATCAATATTCTAAAATAATCTAAATTGGAAGTTATTTTATATTTACACCCTAGGTATTCAAGTACATTTTCCAAGAGTGTTAGACAATTAAATTTTAATCCTAACATGATCTTGGCACTCTAAAGAGAAGAAAGAAAATTTATTTTATTTAGGAGGTCAAATAGTGAAGTGCATGTCTCTCTCAATTCATATATTTTTTTCTAATTTTTGGAGGGTTGATCAAATATATACTAAAGTTGCCATAGTTTAGATTCAAGGCCATTTGGAGTAGATATGAGGGACTTATTGTAAAATCAAGGTTTCCACCAATTTTTCTCCCATGGTATAAAAATAGTGTTTTCTTTTTTAAAATTGGAGTATTGAACAAGGGCACATTGATCCACCTATAATCCTAATTTTGAGTCATTTGGAATTGTTTTAAGTTATTACAATTTTATGATTTTTCATAAATTCACTCTATAGGTTGTACTTTTCGGAATTTTTATATTTGTTTACATTTTTAGAAAGATTGAAAAATTAATTAGGGTTTATTCTTTAAAATTTTAATTTTGTGCCTAATTTTCTTTCGAAATCATTTGATCATGGTTTGGTTTGTAACGCCCCGCCACGTAACCCTGGAGGAAGTTGCAATTAACTACTCAAACAAACTTTTTTTTTTTTGTTTAAGTATAATTAATATGCAAGTTCACTACACTTTGCCAACAACCCCTAAGGTTATGAGACTGAGTTACTTATTAGCCCACGAACAACATTAATCAATTGAAACCATAACAATTAATTATTTATGAAATTAAGAACACATACATTCCATACAAGATAAATTCATCAAAGAAAATAGAGATACCATATGATTTCATTTAACAATAAGATTACAACTCTCCTTCCCCGAATGGGGTAAATCCAATAAGCATGATTACAATTTACAACTTCCACCTCGATAACAGATGGGGGGTAATTAATTACAAGATCAACTGAAATGAATAAAGCATGAAACGTAACTGGATCCCACGAGCTCTCCAACTGGAAATCTCATCAACATGAACAAGAAGAAAGTCCAACGGAGTAAGGTGCACATTCCACCCAACCAAGTGGTGCCTAAAGGCCCACCCCCTGTGCCAGGAGATATTAACAATGATTCCAAGACAAGACCATCTACCTCTAGACACAGGTTCACTCAAACTGACTCAACCAAACACATGAACCATACAACCACAAGTACACCAATACATTATTGACATGGATTACATTGCTTTAGTTATCATTTGATTAAACTACCTCTGAAGGTTACCCAATTTACCTCTTACGGCTCTGGCCCCTAACGGAAGCCACTCTTCTACTTGACAAAACACAATCAAACTAATCACCAAGGGTGCCAGAGTGCATGCGAACTAAATAAAACAAACTCCCAACTCTAAAAGGAAACATAAGACAAAACCCTCTCCAAACACTGGAGATAACAAACATAACAATGCCACTCCTTACAAGGAGTCACAAATCACATAATCCACTCCTAATCCAAGGAGGCACAAATCCCCATACATGGAAACTAGGTAAACATTGACATGACTTTATACACTACCCAAGGGAATTAACAAACGGTCGACATCACAAAATGATAACCCCCAACCTCTAGGGTCCTTTGGAAGACTTACATATTAAAGACACTTAACCCATTTTCCCGAGCATGAACATAGAGGAAATAATCATGAAAGCAATTGTGAGGAAATAACTAATTTTAATAAATAATTCAAATCCATGATTAATTTTACAAAACAACATAAATCCATTGCTTTTCATCGAATTTGATAGTTTATTGTCTTAATTGGACTAATTTAACGATATCTCTTTCAGACCAAGTATAAATTTTAAATCAACATTTAATTCCTCAATTACTTGTAAATAATAAATATTTACTTCGTCGATTTAAAATATATTATTTTCAAATCATCTATTTCTTCTTTTCAAAATAAATCATTAAAAAAATAATAATTAATTTCTCTATTAACCATAATATCTGTAAATCAAATATTTGTTCTTTCCAAAAAATATTGTTTTAAAATAAATCTCTTACATCAACTATTGCATATTGCTTTAATATTTTATCAATTACATTTAAATCATGACATTTTAAAATCAACAATTTTAATATATGTATATATTCTAAATGTATATATACATATAATAAAATTAATGATATGTTGTTCCTTACTAGCACTTTCCATGGCTCCTCACCGTCTAAGGCTTTCACAATCCACTTGGCTGCAAGGGCTATGCCTTGCAATCTTAAATATTTTAGGCCTAAACCCCCTTGCATCTTACCTAAACAACACCATTCCCATTTTACAACATGCTTTTTCTTTCTACCTTTCCCATCTGACCAGAGGAAATTCCTTATCTTTTTTTTAATTTCGTTAATCTGGCAGCTGCAGATAAACTAGACTGAAGTGAAGTAGATGCTATAGGATGAGAGGACCTTTTGGCAGACTTGAATCCTCCCTGCAAGGGAGAGGTAATGCTTATTCTAGCTATCTATCTTTCTCTCAATTTTACCTTTGATCCAATTCCACATTTCCTTGAGGTTGGGATTGACAGCAAAGGGGATACCGAGGTATCTCACCTGGAGCTCAGGCCCCCCCCATTGGAAGCTGAAGTCTTTGAACCACTCTGGCGGGCTGCTATTCCAGCCCAGAGCAATGGATTTTCTATTGTTAACTCTTGCCCTAAAAGCCTTACAAAATACCTCTAGTTTCACCATTAATGATTCCATGTTCTGCTTGTCAAGTTTTGTGAAAAGAGCAGTTTCATCCGTGAATTGGACATTGAGTAATTCCCTCTCATCAGGCAATCTAATACCCCTGATTCTGGGTGATACTGTGGATTCCCTCAATAGGTAGAAGAGGGCATCAAATGTTATTACAAATAATGTTGGTGCCAGGGGGCAACCCTGTCGGATTGACCTTTCCAACCTGATTTCCTTTGAGAGTGTCCCATTTACATCAACATGAGCATTGGCATCCTTGAGCAGAACATCCACCATCCTACAGAAGAAGCTTGGAAACCCAAAGGCCTAGAGAATACCTCTTAAAAAACCCCACTCAACTATATCGTATGCCTTCTCAAAATCCAGGAGAAGCATCATGGCATTTTGTTACGAAGTCTTGGCCCACTGCATAGCTTCCCAACTGGTGATCAGGTTTTCAAGGATGTATCAGCCTTTAATGAAGCCCGTTTGAGTACTGTTAATAAACTTAGGGAGAATATTGGTCAGTCTTAAAGCTAGGACCTTGACCAATATTTTGTAAGACACATTAAGGAGAGTTATTGGTCACTAATTTTTTATCAGTGTTTTATCCCCTCCCTTAGGCAGCAATTCAATAATCCCTTTGTTGATTATGCTTCCCAAGGATCCTTTGCCCATGGCCTCTTCATAAACTTGGAGCAAGTCTTCGCATACCCAATCAGCAAAGCACTTGTAAAATTCTATTGATAGGCCATCATGGCCTAGTGATTTATCATTGTTCATCGAGGCAATGGCCCTGCTAATTTCCTCCTTGGATATGGCCGTCTGAAGTTTGGCAGAGTCTTCTTCATTGATTTTTCTCGGGATAAGCTTCTGAATTGTGTCTCTTGTCTTACAACAATCCTCTGAGCCCTCCTCTGAGGTGAAGAGCATCCTATAGAAGGACTGAAAGTGATTAAGGATCTCTCCTTGGTTCGTGAGCAGTTTTTCCCCATCCCACATTTGATTTATTTGGTCCTTTATGCTCTTTTCCTTGAGGTATTTGAAGAGGAATTTGGTCCCCCTATCACCGCAAGCCAGCCAATTAAGTTTGGCCCTTGTTTTCAGCCCATTTATTTTGTGGGCTTGGACCTTCCTTAAGCTGTCTTTGACATTTACCAACCTTTCACTCAACATTATATCACTTGGGGTTTTCTGTAACCTTCCTTCGGAATCTAGGAGGGCCTCCTGTATAAATTAATACTTTAATATTATAATAATATAATATTAAAATATTAAAAATATATTTTATTTTATTTTTAATAAAAAAAATTGAATAAAAAAAAAGGACGCAGATTTCTAGAACCGCGAGCCCACGCCAAAGAGGGGTGACTGTGTGAAAACACAGTCGACCCCTTCTCATGGGGCGCGACTGTGTTTTCACACAGCCAAGCCCTTGGTGACAAGTGCAGCCAGCTGTGGGGGTGGGCGTGCAGGGCGCGGCTCCCCCACATGCCTCCCATGGGGGGCGCAGTGGGGTGAGCCCCCTACGACTCCCCCCCAAAACCCTCTGAAAAAATATTATATTTTTTTGCAATAAAACTCTGCGAATTTCGAAATCCAAATCAGGGTTTTGATTTTTTTTATTGATTTTTTTTTTTTGTACAATGAAATCCAAAATAAAAAAGGAATATTTATAAATATGTATGAATATATAATTTTGATTTAACCAGTTGAGAAAATAATATCTCAAAATGATCATATACAACCATTATGCAATTTTTTTGGAAGAACACCATTTTCAAACAGAGGTTTCAAAGTTTGAGCAAATTTGAACATGGGTTTATTTTTCAACAAAAATCATTTTGAGTTTTCAACCAAAGGTTTTACAAGCAACACAACCAAATACATGAATCATTTCAAATTGAAACTAAATTAATCAATAGAAAAACCTGATTCCAAAAGTTTGAGAGATTGGCAAAATGGTGCAAAGCCTTCTCCTCATATTCAAGATCCTTCCCAGCAATCCAACTGATCTTCTCAAAACAATTCCAATCTCAACACACACAACCAACAAATTCCTCTCCTCCTTTCATTTTTTTTTTTTTCAAACAACTCATGAAAAATCCAAAAAATAGAAAAGAATTGAAAATATCTATTCAACTACCATAATCAATTTTCCAAAACAAAACATAAAATATCTTAATTTCTTTTTGCATTCAAATTTTCAATAAAATGCAAATTAAAACATATTTTCAATTTTCATTTCAAATTTTCAAAACTGCAATTTAAAACCTTTTTCAAAATTTCTAATTTAACCTTTTCAATTTTCCACTTTCACGCAAAATATCTATAAATTTCAGAATGCATAACTTAATTTAATTCAACACGATTAATTTAATTAATCAATAAAATAATTCTAATCCAAGATTAAATTATTTTATCAATTAAATTAAATTAATTAATAAATCAAATAACATTTCTAACATAAAACCTAATAAATTTAATAAACAACTTAAATACATAATGCAATTTAATTACCTTTTTCTAACTTGCAATTTAATAAAATCAAGGCAATTTGAACAATCATTAAAACAATTGAACTAGACTACAACCCGATGACACACTATGACCAGGGTGATGACTTGGCACGAAAAACCTAGCTACTATCTCCCAATCGAATACCATTGGGCAATGGACACACTCAAACCTGTGAAACCAGGTGGAGTCGATGTCCTGTACCTATGATCCTGCAACCAAACGTATACCAACATGTACATGTATATCCTGATAGAACATACCGTGAAGAGGAAATTGCAAAATCATAGAGCGCTCGCGAGCGAGTGGTGCAATCCCATCCCCTCACCAATACAGTATTATTAACTGATGAATCTAATCATCAATAATTTAATCAAAAGCATAAAACATCATTAATTCAATTATCCACTAAGCTAATCCAAAACATGCCATAATGATAGCATCTGAATAAAATACCATCGCATCAAAATAGAACATTCACATCGCTTTACAGATAGCGATCAAATAATAACTGAGTACCAAAGTCAAAGTACTAACAGGAATACAACGTATAGGAGAAGAACATTGTTCGATCAAAAGAGAAAAATGGATGGGTATTACATGGTCAACAAAAAAAATTGTATTATCGAGCCTTGGAATGGTGGTACCACAAACTAGATGTAGGGGTAAGAATCCTTACACTCTAAGAAATACTCTTGAGAGCAAATGGGTATTGTATCCATAGGATATGGTAGAGAAACAAGATGAAAAAAAAATCTTAGTTAATGTTTGAACAAGTGAAGGGAAAAATTCATTAGTACAAAGACATGATGTCTTATATCAAGGATGTAATGTTACAAATCTAGGGCTCTATTCTCAATAAAATTAGCAACATGGCTTTTAAGGAAATTAAGGTGGATCTTCTAGGCTAGACAATTCAAATCCAAATGCTAACACTGATATAAGATCTCAAAAATTGCTACCAAAGGTAGATATGTACAAGTTTCATGGAAATGATACATTAACTTGGATAAATCACATGAATTTTCTTATGTGCATCAAATTCTAAATGGGGAAAAAATGGCAATGAATTCCTTATATCTAAAACTAGAGAAGTTTATTTGGTATAGGTGGATTTATGCTCAAAAGAAGAAGGGTCTCAATGTTAATTGGTTAGTTTTTATTGATGAATTATAGTCACAATATTATAACATCATGGGAAATAATTACTTTATCCAATTAGAATATTGTGCCTAATAACATCTATCAATGTTTGTATTTAATAGTCCAAAATCTATCATTGTGTATAAATAACTATAAATCAAAAATTTAATGATTTATTTCTTGGTGGGATCAAGGATCACATCTAATATGAGGTGTCAATGTTTTAAAAAAGTTATTTATAGGTCTTTTATCATGACACATAGGGTAGAGGAAAAAATTATCCTCAAAAGGTAGGAATTTACTAGCAAAAAAGATGAGAAGACTCCTCCACTATCATCCCTTCAATCTATAAGACCAACTCCTTAATAAATGAAGAAAAAGGGGCCAAAGGATTATGTTTCAATTGTCATGGTAAATATAGTAGAGAACACACATTTATTGAGAAGTTTTTCTACATTCAAAGCATTAATGATGAGAAGGAACATGAAGAAGAGGTAGTAGTGGTTGTTGAAGATTCAAAAGATGTGTAACCAACTATCTATTGGAATACATTATTAGGTATTAACACCTCACAAATTCTCAGGGTATGGGGTTTACCTAGACAATCTAAAGTAATAGTATTGATTGAATTAGAAAGTACTCATAAATTCATCAATAATAAGTTGGAAACACAATTGAAATTATTATTTTTATCTAACTCCTGTATTTTAGGTTATGATTGCAGATGGTGTTGAGAAAATTGCTAGTACATAAATAAAAAAATAAAAAAAATAAACCAAGAGTACATGTATTTATATGGAAACTTAATAATTGTAAGATTTACTATTAAATAAATCCAAGATACAATGGAAGATTAGGAAAGCATGAAAGAATAAACAATATGCTAGAAAAAATTGTATTCTATATAGTAAATGAGAGTACATGTGTAAAATATACAAAGAGTCGTTGCTTTATATAGAGCAAGGTAATGCATGAGGTAACCCAAGATCTCACATAAAGCATGGAGATCAACTAGAGTTAGCCTATGCAGTAAATCATAAAAGCTTATCTAAGAAGGAAAGTTTATCTAAGAAAGCTTATCCAATAAAGTAGGAAATCTTATCTAAGAAGGAAAGCTTATCTAAGAAATCTTATCCAAATCTAGAGAAAAAAAGAAGTAAATAGCTAATAAACTAAAAAAGCAATTAGATAAAAACATGAGCTAAGTAAGCTCAAGTAAGTAGAGTGAAAACGGACCTAAAAGTAAATAATTAATTAGGAAATACCTTTTACTCTAACACCCCCCTTAAGTGAAACTTAGTTAGAAACTCAAAACTCTAAAGATGAATGCAAGATGGGTCCTAACTAACAAGGCTTGGTGAGGTACCCATGTACAAATAAAAGATCTCTCAAAATAAGAGAAAAGGAGAAAACCTCATGGGAAAAAAATATTCTCCAAAAGAGAGAAATATAAGTGAAGGTCTAAGAAGGCTCCAAACAAAATTGTCCCAAAAGAGTAGGAACAAAGGATGAACATGAAGAGCACATTGAAGCATGAAAAAATTACAAACACTGTCGAAGAATGAATGTTATAATGTTGAAAGAAGAACCTCCTATGAAATAAGGATGAAGATCAAGATCAAGAAGATAGAAATCTACATGAGTGCCCCCAACGACACTACTCAACCAATGACCAAATGGAAAACCAAGGAAACAATCTAAAAATCGAAGATACATATGACACATAAATCTGCATGAGTGACCCCAACGACACTATCAACCAATGCATGAAAATTGCAAGTCAAAAATACAGGTACCAATAGTCTAAAGAAACTGATCAACTAAAGATGGAAGGTCACCTCTAGAAATAGGAATGCAAGAGTGTCCATATCTAGTAAATGCTCCATCTCATTGAAATGTATGGGTAACTAACTGCTGATGTATGTTGCATCTTCCTAGTACATAGAAACAAATACTGTATATGTAGCTCACTCCAATGCAAAACCAAGGAAGCATTAACACCCATGATATGATACCCCCTATAATACAAAAAAAGGTAGAGAAATGACAAGTCCATTGAAAATGAATGTCAAAATATAGTGCATGAAGAAGAATTAACAATGTATCAAATGGTGCATGAAGAAGTACCAACAATTGAAAAAAGGGTGTGCAAACAAAAGGCGCACTCGCATGAAGGTAGACAAGGTTGAGATTACAAATAAGAAGCTCACACAACAAACCCCCCATGGCACTTTATAAAGTAGTGTGAATATAATAATGACACAATATGATGTGCAAGATCCCAAAAAGACATGTACAATGTTGAGACACTATTTTAGTGAGTTTACATATGAGAAATGCTTATAACTTGAGTATAGTTCAAGAAACCAAATGTATCCCTCTCATACAAAGATCACCAAATTTTACAATTATACCAAATTATAAGCCAAAGTAAAAATACAAATGTTTGATTTTTTTTAATTTTGGTATAAAATCTAGAAAATCTACATGGATGACTGTGTAGAGCATTACAATACCTTTCTGATGCCTATTGGGACTCGAAGAACGAAGCTCATGGGCACAAGTTTATAGCTCGGTGATCAGAAAAGAGGAATATTTGGCTTTCTTCATGTCTTCAAAGAACTAGAATTCTTTAAAATGCATAAAAAGAAACTTCTTTTCACATGTAGTGACATGCAAGCAAATGCAAGCAACATGCAAGTACATGCAAGTATATGCAACTAAAAAAGAATCTATGTTGATTTAGCGAAATGAGAGGCTGATCTGACTTTCTCAGCTACATTGAACATGATGGTGAGTCCATATTCAATCTAAGAGACTGCAAAACATACATGCAACACACATGAAATTGAAAAAGTAGATGGTAAACCCTCAAAATCTGGTATTTTTTGTAATTTTTTTATTCTCCAAATCATCTGAGGATGTAAGAGAAGAGCATAATATTTTGCTACAAAAAAATAACATATTTGCACTCAATATTTCTAAAAGGAAATCCTATCAATCATGAAGGCTCTGATACCATGTAATATTTACTATTACATAAACCTGAGATACAATGAAAGATTAGGAAAGCATAAAAAAACAATATGCTAGAATAAGTTGTATTTTATATAGAAAATGAGAGTACATGTGTAAAATATACACAAAGCCATTGCTTTATATAGAGCAAGGCAATGCATGAGGCAACCCAATATCTCACATAAAACATGGAGTTTTAACTAGAGTTAGCCTATGCAATAAACTATAAAAGTTTATCTAAGAAGAAAATCTTATATAAGAAAGCTTATCCAATAAAGCGAAAAGTCTTATCTAAGAAGGAAAACTTATCCAAATCTAGATAAAATAAAGTAAATACCTAATAAACTAATTACTTAAATAAATAAATGCAACTAGATAAAAACATGAGCTAAGTAAGCTCAAGTAACTAGAGTGAAAAGGGACCAAATAATTAAGTAAATAATTAATTAGGAAATACCTTTTACTCTAACAATAATGAACTAGAAAAAATATGGGCAAAGGTCTCATAATATTGTATTATCTCAATAATTAATTCATTGTTACAAAATTCTGCAATTCATCTCAAAAAGCATGACTAACTGAACCATAAACATTGAAGTTGTTGAATCCTTTTTGAAGAAGACTTTTCAAAAATAAAGAGTTGTACAATTGCATGCCATATGGAAAAAAATAGTAAGCCCAATTTTTCTCTAAGGAGGACATTCTAGAACTATCTTTGGTGTAGGCAAGGGGGTTACATCTAACCCCCTTGTGACCCTCTGGATTTTAGGCCTTCAACCTAAACTATTAGGCCTACATAATTGCTTAATCAATGCTCGATAAATAAAATTGACTTCACATACCAATAGATGGAGGTACAATAAGTTATTCAAGACAATTTCATAATATTAAACTTGCCATGTGAGATTATGTGCTTGATTGTCCTGTATTGATATCCCCATAGTTGGAGCAAGCATTATTTTATGAATCTTGTTGGTGTTTCAAATCGCACCTCTGGAATGCATTTTGGAAATATACAACTATGTGCAGTAAACTGCTCTTCGAATTAGGAGGGGAAGCTCCCTCTTTTGCTGAGTTGCATAAAGAAAGTAAACTAAACTTAATTATGCCTATCTTTTTGGCTCACTTGCGAGAACACAAGGTTATAGAACACTAGATGTTGCGGCTAAGGTTTTCCCTTTAATGAAACTAGACAACTACAACTTAACCTATGCTTAAAATGTTTCTACCCTCTCAAGTAAAAGTAGAGCAAGAGAGTTTAGAAATGGACAAGATTGATTTTCTGACAAAGATACTTAAACAAACTTTTCTTCAACATACATTTAAGGCAAGTTGAAAAAGAGATCATAAAAGTATTATGGAAAGATGAGACTTTTATTTCAAGAGCAACAAAGCAAGCTTCAGGATTTTATTTCCTCATACTTCTAGCACAAAATAATAAATGGAAATTTGATATATTTATATTGAGGCAGCAAAGGCACGCTCATGATTTTATTTACTCAAACTTCTGGCACAAAGATTACAATTTCAGGACAACAAGTTGTAGCAAAATACTTGCAACATGTGATCAACCTTATTATAATTGACACATAACACATGCACTAAACAAGGATTTGCAGCTAAGGAGGCATGCAAAATTTCTCTTTACACAAAGTGAACTGACACTAGACGATAACAAACATGAAGGCATAAGCTCAACGATTTTGTTATCACAAGCACAGTAAACTAGAATGAGCAAACACTGCTCTTATTTATACACAAGTAGAGGAGTAGGGAACCCTAAAATCTCTTTGCTTTTACAACTAATACTTGCCAACATGCAAGCTTTATTTCTAAATCTAGAACAAGATAAAACATCTAACCCTAGAAAGCATCTAAAAATGGAAAGTGCCAACTCATTACAACTTGTTATAATTGTGCTTGCGGATCTTGAGACTTCACCACCGCAAATCTAGATTTGAGCTTAGGTTCCAGCTTGAAAGTACCATTCTTTATTGGAATAGTCGCGGAAGACCAATCCAATTGTATCTCTCCACCTAGGTCCTTGCAAAAACTTCGGCTTAATAGGATTCCATAGCTAGCTGGGATGTCGGCTACCAAGATAGTCATCATGATTTTCTTTTCTGGACAAGCTGCCAGTCTCACTTGAGCATCTTTCAATTGTCCAACTAATGGCACCGACTTAGACTCTAGTGAGTAACATTTGTCTTTTGTACTGGTGTATAATAATCCTAAAGCCTTCATCACTAAAAGCGGCATGATATTTTCTGAGGCTCCCGAATCAATGATACAATTGCTCAATTTGTAACCTCCCATGTATAGAGAAATATATAAGGTCTTTGGTTTGTCTCCTATTGGAATGGATGACTCGAGCAATGTTGGTTGCTTGGCTGGTCCTTTCTTTACGAACTTGAGAAGTTGGTCGACTTGCTTTGGGTGATCTTGGAGATATTCTAGTTGAGAAATCTGCACTTTGTTCTTCATCAAGGAGTCCACTATATCAAAATTTGAATCTTGAGTACTTACATTCTCCTGAGAAGGCTTGGAAGTAGAAGCTACTTCCTTCAATTTTTCTTTTTCTCTTTGTACCTTCAGTCTCTCTTCTTCCTGTGATTTCTGATGTTGATTTCGTGTGAACACAGGAGACATATGATTTTCAAGATTCACGACAAGAGAGTAATGATGGGGATCCTCTTATTCTTCTTCTTCTTCGGATTCACTTTCTAAGTATCTCGTTGCGGAGTTGCCATTGTTTATTTGAGGTAAGACAACATTCAAACTAGGAGCAGGTACAAAGTTTGGTTCTGGTGTAGTTTCGGCAAAACCCATGATCTGAGTCATCCTCAAATTCTCAGGACATGAAGAGTCGATATGTTTGTTGGTATCATTAAAAGAGAAAAACACAGTATTATGTGTATTATCAACCGCTTTCCTTGGTGGAGGTGGTCCTCGTGGCTTGAAGTTGTTCCTCCTTGGTTGATATGGCTGCTGAGGTGCTTGGTATTCCTACGAAGCTTGATATTGTTGTGGTGCTGGTAATGCAAGTGGTGCAGGTGGGGCAAGTTGAGTGGGAAACTGCCTCTTGAGAAAGGTCATTTCATTTGCCACCTTTTGCAATAGTGGATCAACAGAACTTTAAACTAAAGGCCTGATAGAATCACCCTTCATTTTTCCAATAGTGATCATGTTGTCCTTGATCTCTATTGCGCTTTGCTGTGCGTTTTCAAATTGTGTTTCATTATCCGACTTGAGGAAGAAGGTTATCTCAAATGGAAGAGCATTAACAAAAATGCTCATTAGAATTTTAGGTGATGGATCAAGTGTGTGTGAGATACGCATAACAAGGTGATTAAACCTTGTCACAAACTCTCTCATTGGCTCGTGAGCTTCCATCTTTGCGTTGGATAGCTGGGCAAACAATCAGTGACTATCTTCTGCAGGTTTGAACCTTGCAAAAAACTTGTCACTCATAGTGACCCAATCTGTAATGCATCCTAGTTCTAGGGGGTGGAACCATTCTGTTGCAGCACCGTTGAGGGTCTTGACGAAGAGACATACTGCAACATCTTCATGTGTGATGTGCAAGATGCCACAAGTAGTTGAAAAGGCTGAAACATGGTCATCAGGATGTTGTGTTCCATCTCCATGGAACCGTGGGAAGTGCTTTCTTGATCCCTTAGGTAGTTCATGATTTACCGCCAAGGTCAAAGGTCCGATTTGACTGCCCCAGGGAAGCGGGATCTCTTGCCTCCTATTGCAATTATGATTGTCGTTGTTGTTGTTATTGTCACCCATTGCTCCTAGCTGAATTGCAAGTTCTTCTAACTTGATTTCAGGTTCTACTTCTTTGATCTCAGGTATGACTTTAGGAGCTTTGTTGGATGACTCTCCAACTTGAATGGGATGTGGAACGAAAGGATCAGCATTGATGTCTTCTCAAAAGAGAGGATTCCTCCTTCTTCTTGTATAGACTATGTGAGTCATGATTGACTAATCCCAAGCAGGATCAGGCAATACAAGTTTTCCGGCTACAATGTCGACTTTTCTTTCTTCTTTGTCAAGTACTTTGGAAGCTTCTCTACACTAAGCAAGGGTCTCCTTCTTCTCAAAGGTGAAACTCCTTAAGCTATTGATAATGTCTACTTGCTCTCCTTCAATTATCTCAAGTTTTGGTTGGATAACTGGTGGTATAAGGTCAGGTTGTTGAACTGGAGCAGTAGGACGCTAGAGAGTCATACACGTGTTGTAAAGCACAAGCTTTTTTTAAGTTCTATGCCTCGTGCCCCATGGTGGGTGCCATAAAATTGTTGGCATTTCAAATCGCACCTTTGGAACGCGTTTTGGAAACAAACAACTATGTGTAGTAAACTTCTCTTCAAATTAGGAGGGGAAGCTCCCTCTTTTGCTGAGTTGCATAAAGAAAGTAAACTAAACTTAATTACGCCTATCTTTTTAGCTTAGCTATGAGAACACAAGGTTATATAATACTAGATGTTGCGGTTGAGGTTTTCCCTTTAACCAAACTAGACAACTACAACTTAACCTACGCTTAAAACGTTTCTACCCTCTAAAGTAAACGCATAGCAAGAGAGTTTAGAAATGGACGAGATTGATTTTTTGACAAAGATACTTAAACAAAATTTTCTTCAACATACATTTAAGGCAAGCTGAAAAAGAGATCATAAAAGTATTATGGAAATATGAGACTTTTATTTCAAGAGCAGCAAAGCAAGCTTCAGGATTTTATTTCCTCATACTTCTAGCACAAAACAATAAACGAAAATCTGAGATATTTATATCGAGGCTGCAAAGGTACACTCAGGATTTTATTTACTCAAACTTTTGGCACAAAGATTACAATTTTGGGACAACAAGTTGTAGAAAAATACTTGCAACATGCGATCAACCTGATTATAATTGACACATAACACATGTAGTAAACAAGGATTTGCAGCTAAGGAGGCATTTACACTTGCTCTTTACACAAAGTGAACTGACACTAGACGATAACAAACATGAAGGCATAAGCTCAACGATTCTGTTATCACAAGAACAGTTAAACTAAAATGAGCAAACACTGCTCTTATTTATACACAAGCAGAGGAGTAGGGAACCCTTAAATCTCTTTGCTTTTACAACTAATACTTGCCAACATGCAAGCTTTATTTCTAAATCTAGAACAAGATAAAACATCTAACCCTAGAAAGCATCTAAAAATAGAAAGTTCCAACTCATTACAACTTGTTATAATTATTTTCTTTCTATCCTCAAAGAATGGATAAGATTTGAGACAAGAATAGAAAGAGAGAATGGAAGATGCTTCTAGAAGAAAGCAAATTTAAATCTCGATCACATCCACTAAAAAGTGGGAAACTTCATCTGTAGTAGGAGTGTTGATGCTATTAATAGAAAAATGCCACTTTTCCAAGATTTCTTCACCATCTGCAATAGATCTCAAGAAATCTTCACTCTCATTGGCCGCTTTCTCAAACTGTGCTGACATCATGGAAATCATCTTCATTCTTCCAACACTGTCATCGCTGCCATGCAAGACACTCTAAAACTCAGCTTGGACTATGTCAAGCCCAATGTATGAACCATCCTCAAGGCAATACTGACAAGGAATTGCTGCAGCAAATTATCTGATGAACCTAAGAGTATTGATGACTCTTTGTTTATACACTGCAAACTCCTCAAATATTCTAGCATATGTATTTACCTTAAAGGGGTGACTTTCTTTCCACTCCAGGATTTGTCTTTTATGTTCCCTCGCCATTGTAGAGCCATAAGCCATCTCCAAATCTGCAATTGTGATTTCATGCATAGGCTTGAATTCGGTTATTAACTGCTCAAAATACTAGATACCTTGACGTAAGTCATGAGCTTTGTATCTTAACTGGAAGACTTGTGTTATAATTTCTTTTCCTCTGTTGATGAACTCTTCAATCCATTCCTGAGTCTATTTTCCACAAATAACTAATTGCCTCAACTGCTGCTGATCAGCTAGTGTTTCTAAGACTTGTGGCAGCAACTGGGTTGTTTGTGAGGTGCCTTGGATAAGATTTGATATGTATAATCAGAGTTGACAATTTTTAGCCTTGAGGGTTGCCTTGTCTTCTCCATCCTTCTACACTCTTTGTTGAATATTTTCTGTTACCGTCTTAAGCAAACTCATATCAGCATGTTGAGTACTTTTACCAAGGTTTTCTTTGACCATTATGAAATCATCAACATCCACCTCATCCCTGATTTTATCTTCAAGAGGTGTAGCTATCTCCATGACCATTCCACCCTCAAGATTCCTCTCAAAATGCACTTGTTTCTTGGCCTTCTTTTTGGGTGCTTCTTGATATATACTAAGGTCATCATCAATCACCTGATACGAAGGCCTTCTTCTTGTCCTTCCCAAGGAGCTCTCAAGCCAAGATGTGGTATCTCTATTAACATCTAAGGGAGGAATAATTGTAACATCAGCCTCTATCTCCTCCTCTTCCAAATCAATGTGAATTGGCAAAGACCTAGGAGATGGTAAAGACTCATCATGTTGTACTTCTTCTTGAAGTATGGGCTCTGGTGGAGGAACTTTTGTTTCAACTATACGCTGCTCGTGTATAACAATTCCTATGTAGTCCAACCTCCTTTTGGCACTCTTTGCTGATCTACTGCCCTTTGTGACCTCTTGAGACTGAAATTTTTCTTTCATCTTTGTTTGAGCTCTTGAAGAAGAGGGAAGAGATGAATGTTTCTTCTGTGGCTCTGCTACCAGAATGGACTCTCTTCTTTTAAGGACTAAGAAAGTCTTGTTGTAATCCACCACTTGTCGTGTTCTTTCTTCCACTGTAATGCAATCTTCTTGTTGTACTTATCTTGATGCTCTTCCCATATCCTTTCACATTCTTCTACGTTGATGGTAACACTCCCAGGCCATGGTGGAATGGAGAAGCATTTCTCAATCATGTCTGGCTTTAGGCTGCATATGATTCTTCCATCAACTGACTGTATTTCCCTTGTGGCTGGATTATAATGCTTGATGCAAGCAATTATGAACTCTAAGCTCTGTACTGAGAAAGGTATGGATGTTGTTGCAAGAAGACCTGAATGGCCAAGATGCCTGATGGTGGTGTTGCCTGCATCTTCTAAAGGACGTAAATTGAATACCGGTTTAATATGATGCAAGTCCGTCTTGGCCGTTTCAATGAAATCATGGTAGAACACTGATTTGGTTTTGAAATCCGTGGGAGTGTACTCCATTCTGCAAAACTTAAAGATTAACAGTAAACACGTCTAGTTTCTGACAAGTTTTAGCAAACTTTCTAAATTTAGCTTTGCTGATTTTTCTTCCTCAAACAAACGAAAATTTGGAATTTTTTCTGAGATATGGGTTTTGATTAGAATTTCGTTACAAGCCAACCCAGATCGTCCATTTTTGAAAATTTGAAGTGGAAGACTAAAAAAGAAGCAAACCCTAATTTTCTCCAAAAAAAAGCTGAAAAGATGGCATTTGGGTATTGTTCTTGAGCATATTTTGGATGAACCCAGTTGATTAGATTTTGCAAACCTTGACTTCTGACTGAAAAAGCAACAACTTTAAGTTTCTCTGAAAAAGCTGTGATATGGGTTTTGTCCAGAAGAAGGTTTAGCATAGACCTAGAAGATTAGAAATGGATGAATTTGAAGTTTTCCCTGACATGCAAAATAAAAGCAACTGCTGCAACTTAGAGAAAATTCTTCAACAATTTGTCAAGAAGATAGAACAAATATGGATCAGCTTGCTGAAAATTAATAGTATTAGCCTTCTTCTTCACAAATTTGAGGTTCTTGATGAAGACATATGAAAAAGGAGGCCTTCTTTGATTGTTGATCTGAAGTTTTATGAGAAACCAACAAGTTAGGGTTCTTGAATCTTGAAAAATATAGGTTTGAAGTTGCTGTTCTATTTCTCCTTGAAGGCACCTGCAAGAAAATATGAAAAATAATGCATAGAGATGTCCTTAAATAAGTTTTTTTTGAAAACAACTTCTCGAAACCCTAATTTGATGAAACCCTAAACTTAGCTCATGCCTTGAGCAAAGGCGTTCTTCCTCTCTTGTGAAAATTTTGAAATTTCTCAAAATTTAACCAAGTCATGAGAAGTTGGGTGCCCTTCTTGAGGTATGGTGCCTAGTCTCCCTAGACTTAGCCACTTTTCATCTTTTTCATCTTCTGTTCATTTTTCAACCCTGTTTCAGCTCTGTCTCCCGGTTTCTAGATTTATCCGACGAACGAACTGAACATTCCATTACGGAGCTTGATCGAATCTGACAACATTTTTTTGGAGACGTCATCTGCTAAAACCTTCATTTGAGCCTTCAAATTGTCAGGTGCCTATCTCTGATAGGGACGCCCATTTTCTCCAGTGTTAGCCATTTTCATGATATTCAAATTTATGCTTGTCTTCTGACCTTCAAATGAATTCGTGATTCCGGGTGCTGTGTTGATCAGATTGACTGGCTGACGGATTCACTGGATAGTTGAGATGATTGTGGAAGGGGTCTTCTGGATACCTCATCTCTGAAAATTGACTTCTGGTGGCTCTAAACCCTAGGCACCCTTCTCCTTCAGGGGCGCCCATGGCTTCTAGAGTTAGTTTTTATTCTGTGTTTTCACTGTTGCTTCCAACTTTTGTCTTTTCACATAATTTTTCTCCTTTGTTCGGCTTGCGACATCTGACGACTGCTAACTCTGACGGATGAGCTGACAGATTCGTTGGAAAGCTGGGTCCAGTCTGATGAAGTTATGTTGGAAGGGCCTTCTGCAAATTTTATCATTTAGCACCTCAAAATCTTGGGCGCCCTTCTCCTTCAGGGGCGCCCATCTTCTCTAGAATTAGATTTTATTATGTGTTCATCTTCAATCTTTAAAATATCTCTTTATGACCTCTGTTTGTCTTGGATTTTTCGGTGACTGGATGATCTGACGAATGTGCCGACTGATTCATTGTAGAGCCGAAATGATCCTGAGCAACATTGGCCTGGAGGCAAAAACCCTAATTCTGGCTTTTGACCTCTTGAAAAGCTGGGCGCCTTTCTCCTTCTTGGGCGCCCGAGGTTAGCAATGTTAGAAAAATTTATGAATTTTTCAACTTTTTGCCTTGTTGAGCGTGCCTTCCTTATCTTTGACTGTTGGGATGAAAAATATTTTAAGGCATTGAAGTATGGGCGCCTCTTCTTGACTGGGGCACCTGAATTCACCAGACAAATTTTTACATTTTTCAATTTTTAAACTTCATTTGCTTGTTCCTCGTTTTTTGTGCATGTTGTTCGTTGAAATAGTTTTGTTTGATTCTCGAATGTTTGATTCTGACACAAGGCAGCTGACAGACCTCCATTGATGACTTTGGATCTCTGAAACAACTTTTGAAAAAGCAGAATAGACCTAGTAGGGTAAAACTGATCTTTTTGTGATTCTGACTGCACCAGCCTGATGACGAAGTATTTTAAGCCAATCAAAATCAATCTTAACCCTAATGGCCAAACTTTCTATTTTTAGAAATTTTCTATTTTATTAAAATTTTGCAAGTATCTGTTTCGTAAGAAACCCAGAAAAAGTTTCTATTTTTAGAAAACTGCTAAAAATAGAAAATTTCCTAAAATTTAGGGATGAAAAACTGAAATCTGGGTATTGTAGGTTTGATCTTTTTGAACTAACCCAAATTGTCAGATTTTGAAAATTTCAAGTTTTTGACCCCCATGCAAGACATTCAAACCCCAATTCTGACCTTTTTGACGCATTTAACAGTATCTTGACTCATTTCTTCAAAATGCCTAAGTGTAGCGAAAATTTTAATTTTGGGGTACAACAAATCTAATGGCTCAATACCTTAGGAACAATTGAGATGAACTTCCAAGAGCTATTCATGTGGTTTCATTCATAGGGTAAAATAATTGAATTAAGATGGTTGTATGTAAAGTATCCCCACATGGTAAGCTCACAACAAGTGCAAAAGATACTTAGCAAGAGGATAAATGGAGGTATGCCTCAATTATTATTATTAAAAGTACAACAATCAAATATTCCTATATTACTAAATCCATAAGCTATTTTGAAAGGTAGGACAAAATGTTTTCGTCTCAAAAGAGATCCTAAGTAGGGCATTCAATTAGTTCCAAGGTATCATTTACCATCCTTCACCTCTTTTTTGAAAGGACACCAAAACTTTATAGCAATGGATGAACAAATTCAATACCAAAAAGAGTTACTCTAGTCATAAGGTAGACAAGGAAAATACACATAACAAAATGAAGCAACAAGCTAATCAACACAAAAGTTTAACATAGATAGTGCTACCTAGGCTAGATGTAGAGGAAAGGCCCATCTTAGATCCTGAGTTAATTTTCTAGATATGCCTCAAGGAGCTAAAGACTAGGGGACTCACATAATGGAATATTTTGTTGGTCAAATATGTCATAATGGGATGACATGAAGATTTTATGCAAAAGCTTCCACAATTGGCTAACATTGAGGATATTTCTTGTTTGAAGGGAAGGTACTACACCCTTAATCCTATAGTGTGCATAGAGTCATGGGTAGTTGGCTTGTGACTATCTTAATTCTTAATTAACTTATATGATCATTAATATAATCTTATATAGGTAGGTAAGTAGGACTGGGTGAGATGCAAGGCATATGTAGGGTATATATAGGAGCCAATGGTTTAGTTTATGATCATCATATTGTAAATTGTGTTCTCTTTTGAGATATTTGGAGGTTCACCCCTCAAAGTGGCTTATTATTCCCATTATTATCCAACGTTTGTAATATACTTCCTATTATATTCTTCTCTCATGTAAGTGAATTCATTACACATGTATACGTGATGAAACTACACCTCCATAAAAAATACATCCCCATCCATAGCATAGAAAGATATAAGATCATCAAGGATGAAATGTAATATATTACAAAAATGTAGGAACATGCCAAAATCTATAATGTATGCATTTATATTAGCCAAAGACAACGGTCTATGCAAATTTATAGGATTGATCTAGCAATAACACCCAAAGCATACACAAGTGAAAATGTACATATCATTTATATATATCAAGCAATAAAAGTTGGAACCCTGATTGAAATATAATAATGAAGCACTAGGGAAGGTGGATCCAATCCCTAATACAATTTGAAATAAAAGGTATACAAGAAGTGTTATTAGATTTGGAACTCTAATATAAAAGGAACAAATCCTAAGAACAAAGCTCTAGGGGGTGCAAGAATGTCACATTCACAAAAAAATTAAAGAAAATAGATACTCCCTCTACATAAAAATCTTATGATAAATCAATTGATCATGATGAATAATGACTCACTATAGGATAAAGGGCTAGGATTGATCACACCTTTAAAATTAATGCACACAATTAAAATAAATAAAATGTCACTTAGCTCTAGGTTTGATGAAGATCTTGCTATGATAGATGCTACAAATTGACTCATCAATATGGTGGAAATTCAAGACCTATTAGAAGAATGTTTCTAGACATAAATTTACTATTTGTTGCTCTAGTTCAATTATGTGAATGCCAAACTAAACCTTATTGATTTGGATGTTTGGAACTTGTTCGCCTTGATGTTTGTAACTTGTTTGCGAAGAGGGGTGGTGTTGGTAAACATTGTTTAAGGGCTTGTTAGGCTAGTTGTGTTATTCTTCAGTCAAACACCTATTATTGAGTCAATAGTATGAACAATGATTGAAGACATAAGATAGCCATACAATATATCTAGAGTTTGATATCATATGATAATGCTTTGATGTCCATATATGTGTACTAGATGTTCTCTTAATAATTTTCTCCATGATCATTATGAATTCAATTTGTCTTTTTATATAATACACTTTAGTAAGCTCTTAATGATTAATTAGAAGGTTTGTTTAAAAAAAATAAAAAAACTTATCTATCAATTTCATCCCTACAATTTAATCAAAATTATTATTATTTTTATTAAAAAAAGCAATTTCCTCGAATACATAAAAATAAAACTAAGATTATTACCACTTCCACACAATTACTATTTTACAAACCAGTCATTAAATCATCTCAAAACGAAGGTATTAATTTTTCACCCCGGGTAAGACATTCTTGAAGACCGTTGAGCGCATTTTTTTCTATATTTTAATTCTGTTTGTTTTTAGCTTTTTTTCAAAACATAAATTCAACCACCGACGTAGTGGCAAAATATGAGTAGCCGAAGGTGGTGAGGTTGGACTATTCGATTTGTTTCTCCTCCAGCACAGGAAAATATCTGCAGCAGGTATGGAATATCTGACAGTTGAGGGCATTTTCTTTTTATATTTTAATTCTGTTTGTTTTTAGCTTTTTTTCAAACATAAATTCAACCACCGACGTAGTGGCAAAATACGAGTAGCCGAAGATCGTGAGGTTGGACTATTCGATTTGTTTCTCCTCCAGCACAGGAAAATATCTGCAGCAGGTATGGAATTTTCATCTCTATATTTTTAGACATTCTTGAAGAACGTTGAGGGCATTTTCTTTTTATATTTTAATTCTGTTTGTTTTTAGCTTTTTTTCAAACATAAATTCAACCACCGACGTAGTGGCAAAATACGAGTAGCCGAAGATCGTGAGGTTGGACTATTCGATTTGTTTCTCCTCCAGCACAGGAAAATATCTGCAGCAGGTATGGAATTTTCATCTCTATATTTTTAGACATTCTTGAAGAACGTTGAGGGCATTTTCTTTTTATATTTTAATTCTGTTTGTTTTTAGCTTTTTTTCAAACATAAATTCAACCACCGACGTAGTGGCAAAATGCGAGTAGCCGAAGATCGTGAGGTTGGAATATTCGATTTGTTTCTCCGCCAGCACAGGAAAATATCTGCAGCAGGTATGGAATTTTCATCTCTATATTTTTTGCAATTCTATATATTTTTTTGTTTGTTGGATTAAAAAGATTTGCATCACGAAAGAAATTAAAATGCAAAACTCAGAGAGTGATTGCTTCAAGTTTCCTAAAGCGAAATTACAAAATCCAGAAACAAATCTACACCGTACATATGATGATGGCCAAAGAAAAAAAGAATTTGCATTAATGCCGGCATATTATTAAAATTCGGTTGCCATAATTCAGATTACACGGTATGAATACAATGGTAGGGTTAAGAGACTGTAGGTTTTTAAAGTAGGGTTAAGAGACTAGGTATTTAGAAAAAGAGAATGCATAGCAGGGTTAATAGACTGTAGGCATTTAATAAAAAAGGAAAACAGAAGTAGGGTTAAGATACCGTAGGTTTTTAAAACAGAGTAAGTACAGGGCACTCAAGAAACGTAGTATGACAATCAATGAATTTAACATGTAGCATTAATCTCAACAGTAAGTGAAAAGCCTCGTTCAGCTAACCACATAGATAATTGAAATTATCAGTAATTTCTTCTACAGGTTTTTGGTCTGTTTTAGTCCTTTATAGCAATTACGATTCTCTTTGTGACTTGTTTTTTCAACTTTTTTATTCTACTCCATGCTTACAAGGTTGGAAGTGTTTTTTACACAATTTTAACACATTATTATGACTTCTGGGGAATTGAGTATTTGGCATCTGCAATGAAAGCCTAAACGCTTCACAACTTGAGCTCATCATGACCTATAGGTGACTCATCATTTCTGTATCAAAGTGGCCTTCCCTTTTTTGAGAGCTTGCTTGGTTATCTCAGCAGACAATGCTGTTGTTATTTAGACTGAAAGCATAAGTCTCTTTGGTTGTAGTATCATATTGAGAGGGACAATGAGACCTGATGTTGGTAAAACTCTTCACACGTTACACATTTGTATGCCCAACAGAGTTGAACTTGGGTCGGTTTCACGGTGGCAACCAGTCTCAACAACTAGATCACAGCTTCACAACTGTCGCAACCTGGAAGTTGTGAGTTTGAAAAATCAATTAAAATTACCACTGTATATTTTTTCCTTAAATGAACAATTATATTCTAAACTAGATAATACAGAAATAGGTTATTGTTCAAAGGTTTTCTAAGTTGGAATGAAGTTGAACTTTGAGTTTTCGATCTATGCCCGAATTCCTACAAGTATAGGTTTGCACGTTGAATTTATGTTTGACAGTACAGTTCTTAGAACACTAGCTTAGGATAAACTCATTTTTCCACTTAATTTTCTACTTCACATAGTGCAGAATTATCAAGTTTAGTTTCTTATAAGCTAGATAGGACATAGAGAAGATAACAAAGCTTTTTACTAAAGTACAGAATACTAGATTTTTAAATTTTTTTCTTCTTAGTATATATACTTCCTAAACATACAAATATCCTCATAACATTAGCTGATAACTCAGTAAATCAGCAAGGTAATCTTATCAAAATTCACAAGTGAGATTACATTCAAGTCTTTCAGCTGTCTCCAAACAAATACAATATAATTTACAACTTATGAACAGGTTCCAAATATACAAAACAAGTACATCATGCTCTGGATACATTAACAATAAATCTGAAATCTGATTTTCTTTTTAGTAGCTCTGATCAATAAATAATGCAACCAAAACCTTCAAGAGAATGTTAATTAGTAAGAGAATCATCTTCAAGTTCCCAGCAAAGTACAACCAGAAAATCTAAATCTTTTTTTATCATATTATCTCAATTCTGAAAAGTAGCTTATAAACTTTAGAAAGTGAATGTCAAACATTGATACCAAATTGCAAATTCCAGATTATTAGTTCATATTTAGATGTCATAAAATCAGCAATAGATTGAATAATAATTCATAATAATTGCAGAATGACATCCAAAAATTCTATTACATCAAATATTAGCAATATTATTACAAGCAAAATGTTAACAATTTAAATAGTCTAAAAATGGGATATTACAACAAATTGATATTAGTATGGAGAAAAATGTGCCTTTCTTTTGTAATCTTAACATTGGTGACTTTGGTTCGGGGCAACTTGTCTTCCTCTATCTTTTAACCTATGTTATCGACTTTGTACCTTGGAGCCCTAGATTTCGATTTAGTTTGAGCCTAGTTTGTGATCTGGGCTGATTTGACTGTGGAATTGCATTGGGGTTGAGGTAATCACAATGGGTTCGTCCCAGACAAACTTGGGTGAACCTAGATTGGATTTCGTTAAGTTTTGATGATTGAAATTTGTTTTTAAATGTTCTTGTGTTTGTTTTGTGTGAATCCGGTCTTTACCCCGTTCACATTTGCAAGAAAAATGTTGAGCAAAACCTATGTGGATGTGTTTCAAGGCTTTGAGACCAACAATGTGCCCTTGTCCTCCATGCAAAATCCATAGTAGGGCCTCAAATACATATGATGGATGGTGCTGCAACTCCCATTTCCTATTTGATATTATATAGATTCCAGTACATTCAATTGATCATTAGATGGGACAAAATAGGTGTATGACTATTATTAAAATTATTATACAATATAATTTATAGTAATAAAACTAATAATAGAGTCCTCCTTTAATTGTGGAGGTCTTTTTAATTGTTATTATTAAATTGATGATTAAGTTTTATTTATTTATTAATAAAATGTTTTTATGGTTTACTATTTTAATTAAAATATAGATAATTCTAGGATATAATGAAAAATGGGAAAATATCATATATATAAATATATGTTTATCTTTGTGTGTGTGTGTGTGTGTGTGTGTATTTGTATGGGCGAACCCAAAAATAAACCTGAACCTAAAATTCTCCAGATCCATGAACTCAATCCACGAACCAGAACTAGGATCCAAAATAGAACTGGTAACATAACTTTTGACATATTATCAGATTTTATGGTTCACTCTTTTTCTTGGTTACAATTAATTATGCCTATATATGCCTCATAGGCTTTGCAAACAAACTTCCTATGACCATGGAAGTCATCTCTTTCATCAATGGCATTGTCCATGGGTACAAGATTCTTTGTTTTAGCTGTGGAAAAGTGAAAAAGATTGATTTTAGAAAGCATTGAACATTGTGAATGAAATAATTAATAAAATAGAGGGAACCAAGGAATTGATAAAATTCATTGGAAGTCATATTGATATAATTTATGCGAGTAGAGTTAGAATTGATTTCATTCATCATAACTTGCCTCTTGGTTTATTGTTTATATTTTTAATAGGCAAATAAAATTTAATAAAGTTTGGCCTAGCAGAGTCTTTTAACTATAAAGATATTGATTGTCACAAGAGCCTTAGAATCTGGCATCTCAATACTACACTAACTGTTGCAGAGCCATCAATGTAAGTATTAGCTATCAACTCTAAATCAGGTCAGACCTGTAAAATCCCCAATGGCACCATAAATTCCAAATTTTAAAAGACACCTCATTACTTAGGCTATACAACTGCTCTAGCAGCGAAAGAATGAGCACAAAAATAATATGTTTTTTACAGTAAGCTATCTTTAGAGCTGATGAAGACACAAATGCACATAGAGAACTTTGATTGAAGTTGGGAAAAGAACTCTTAGATTGGCCATATGATTTGTCAGCTAGTTTAAGTGGCAATTTACAACTTGAAGAGATTTTAGTAAAACAGTGTTCTAGAACGAGAGTTTTCTTCTGTATTTCTCTACAAGTTCCGATCGGAACAATTTATAGACTTCCAAGTTCCTCTGATGATAATCGCACACAAGTTGGCCTCTACTAGTAGGTTCTGGAAATTATTTTTGACAGTAGCTTCACTCCTTCCTATAGGAATTTCATGTTCAAGTAGATGGTTAGTGCTAGTGTCTGTAGCATAGCAAACTAGGACCTTCCCAAATCTGTGTCATAGGATTCCACCACATTCAGAAGTCATGTTTCCCCTTTGAGTTCACATTTCAATTCAATTGAATGAATTCTTGCAGTCCTGCCTCCACTTATCTATGGTTTTGAAACACATTTTCTCATTTTACCTTTTAGTTGGTATTTTTTACATTCAATTAAAGTAAAAACATTGGTTATAACAGGTCTTGAATAATTTCTAAGTTCAAAATAATTTAGCACTCTGAGCCTGTGCCAATGTGCTAGATGCCTGCCACTAACTTTTTCATGAAACAAGTTTTGTGTTGAGGTCTTTGTGATGTAGGTATATTCTTCCTGCTTTTGTAGATGTAGTATTGCATTTTGTGGTTTTGAGGTTGGCTTGGTCTTGTATTTTTCTTCTGCCTCATTTGGTCCCTTATTTAAAATTCATAGCTCCCTTGGATCCAGTTTTTGCTTCCAATGTTGATTTTTATCATTGCTTTTGCTTCTTCTTATTTGACTCATACCTAGCCAGAACTTTTGTTCCTGTTAGAAAACACTTTTCAGCCTTTACAACTTTACCTTAATTGAGTTTTGCCTTTCTCAAAGCTTCAATTTTTGTCAGAGCAGATCTCAGGGTTTGTTCTATTTAGGAATAAAAGTAGAATATTTTGTGTGGGGAATGCTTTTCCAATTTTATAGTTGACAGAACTCAAAACCACAAGTATGCCAGCTATAAGGGGCTTTGAAGTTTTCTGAGGTTCATAGAAAATTCTGTAGAAAATTGTAGTTTCAGGGACTTTAGTTAATCGCAGTGGAGTGGTGGCATTTCAACAGATTGAAATATACAAAGACAAAGATCATGCTAGGAAGGATGAAAATGCAGCTCTTGGAGGTCAAGGTGTGAGTGGTCAGAATGTCTTTAGTGCATTTTATGACCGCCTAAAAGAGGTGCACATGTTGTCATTTATATTGACTAAAAGAGGTAGGCATGTTGTCATTTATCTCAAAATGTAATAAACTTTCATTTTGATTGTTATTGAAAATGTTAACAGAAATGACAATTAATTCATAATTTTAAGGTATTGTTGTTGAGGTCAAGATGGTAGAACTTGTTGTGTTTGAGTTGCCTTTTGCACCTAATTTATTTTTCTCCCGCTGGATGTTTATTATGTCCACCCTACTTGGGTTTTGGTTCAAAGTGATCTACCTCCCGCTTAAAATTTCTTAAGAGGATTCTTGATTGTGATATTCAACTATTAAATCTCTCTTCAGTTAGCTTTCAAATTTGAGATTTACCAGCTATACATATTTTGTTTGTTGTTCAAAAAATCTCCAAATATGCTCAAAGCCAATGATATTAATGACCATTGGTTCTGATACGTGAATATGTTTGCAAGTTTTGCTAATATCTCAAAACTTCAGAGTGCAGATCTGTGAATATCATAGACGGCATCCAACCGCTCACATTGTTGATATGTTGGATGATCCCGAGGAATTGCTGAAGGAGGAACCACGGTTTGATTTCAGTGGAGAGGTATTTATGTAGTTGTTACTTTATTATTTTATTTCATCATTGTTTCTAGTGATGCTTGCACACATAATTATAATGACTCAACTTGTTTAATTGTCATTGCGGGGAAGTCATTGTAGTTTGTTTAGGTTTTACAGTGGTATGTGGTGTTGTGTCTTAAATACATTTTATTCTGCAGTTTCTTGGCATGTTTGTTGGGACAGAAATTAGGACACCGTTTTATTTCTCAGAGTTTACTCTAAAGCGACGCCTCAAATCTTGCAAATATAAATTTAGGCTACAAAAGATGGAATTTAATCACCTTTTACCACAACATGGATCCAACTACTTTATATTTTGATCTTGTGACACAATATTAGCTGTGTCTGTCAGATCTTTCACAGACAGAGAAGCAGGTGTATGATGTGAGTACTACCAATGGCACATGTCTATTGCTTTTTGGGACAGGAACTGAAGAGATTAGACAAAAGTAACCCCACAAATATATTTTTCAGTTTGAAAATCAAAAAAGGGAAAATTGTTAAAACCATGAAATAGAGGGAAATTGAGTTGACATAGCCTGCTCTAGCCATGTGAGTGCCCTTTCCACAGTCTCCCTTGTATGGGACATTAGAATTTGACAAGAAGAAAACTTTCTAAAGCGATGTTCCTCAACTAGCAGGCAATCTGCAGTTTGATCCATGTGGTGGAGTTGGTCAAGAATCAGTAATCATCCTACAACACAGCCTTGTGATCATCACAGATTTCCATAATTTGTTAATAACTTGAATGGGCGTTCCTGAAAGGTTAAAGAGGAGTGGTGAAAATCTGATCAAAAGGGGTGTTCAAGAGATGAATTATGTGAAGGTAGTTCTCCATAAAGCTTCTGGATCCATGCTGTTACTTGCCAGGCAGATTTATCTGCTAGAGCCAAATTAATGAATTCCATGTCTTACGTCAGTTCCCCATCCCAGGTAAGCTTTTTCCATGCAAGTAGTGCGAGGTTCACAGTGAGGTTGATGTGCCTTACTAAAGAAGCGTGTATTGAAACCTCAAAAAATATCATATTACTCAATTTATTATTATAGGAAAATAACAAATGTAGATTTGCATCGCTTAAGAAATCTCATTTGATAATTTGCAGATGAGTTATCAAAGTCAACAACCTATATGTACATAACTTAAGTTTGATACTGGCCTGACCTTTAATTTCATTCCCATATATGAGAAGGTCACACGTCTCCATCTAAGGAATACCTGAATATTTAAGAGGTAGATTGGTAGTGGAGAAATCAAATACTCTAGAAATTGGATATTGCCAACAAAGTGCTGTATTAAGATAGGGTGAAGTTTAGCATGATTTAGGTCTTTAGCTGCTTCATAGGTTTGCAAAATTGATTTAATTTTTTGCTTCTTGGGGGGGAGATTCATGGGTAACAGTGCAGTGATATCAGCAAATTGTAGAACTGTCTGAGAGGATGATGAGGGAGCTTCTAGATGAGCTGGTGCTTGGCATGTGCTGGTAGAAATGTCTGTTCAAAAACTTCAACCAATAATCATGGGTAGATAAGGTAAGAAATGATTCTCTTGTCGTAGATCACAAATATGGCTGAAAAGATTGGTTGGAGAGTTGTTAACAATAGTTTAGATTCTAGCCATTAAAATGCAGGTCTGGATGCATTCTACCTGAGATGTTTGAAACTAAAGTGATCTAGGGCTTTACATATGACATCACAATTCCTAAGATTTAAGGCTTTTGACATATTAAGTTCTACAAGCACACCTAGAGTTTTGGTCACAACCAGAGAGCAAATAGTTTTGTCTGTGATGTCTATGCCTTAAATTTTCACGACATCTGATGAAACCTGCTCATGGTGTTCAATTTAATTGCCACTTAAGTTCTTAGGAAGCATAAGATGGTAGAGATTAATTTATCAGAGGGGTTTATGGCAGTGACGGGTTTCTTCCTTGACTCCAGCCAGATCTTTCTTAATGATTAATAACATTGAAAATAGGTTACAGGAAACAGGTCAGGCCAAGTAGACTTGTCTGATGGGAATTAGAACTGCATCTTTGAGTTCTCTTTGGAATTTTAGTGCAGTAAGAGATATGTTATGGAAGTCTATCACAAGCTACACAATATTTTAAAGGAGCTTGGACCAGGTGAATCTCACGCATAATATGTCTCTGAAACTAAGCTACCAAAGTATTTCAAGCCATCTGAAACCATTGTTGAAACCTAAGTTGCCAGTTCTAATTCATGTTTGTGCATATAAAAAACATATAAAAATCATATATATATATATTTAAACTTGAATGCCATTTAAAACATAAATATTATAAAATATTCATTGTTCAAACTTCAATACTAAAAGAATAATGTCAAGTTCAACAATCAAGTTTCAGCGTCATATTATATATATTTGCAGCCTAAAAGCAGGAATTAAGTTTAGAATATCTCATAGCAATATATAATAAACAAAACTACCGCAAACTTGAATGTCATTTAAAACATAAATATTATAAAATATTCATTGTGCAGACTTAATATTAAAATAATAATTTCGAGTTCAACAATCAAGTTTTAGCATCATATGGGTTTTCAAAGACATCATCATCATGTGATGTTCCGGTATTGATATTTTTGAATTTTTTGAAAATGTTTGGTGAAATGCATAAACCCTATCATTTTCTAATCACCCAGATTGCAATGTAGGTGAGGTGAGAGCATAGGTGGTTGGGACACTAACTGGTGGTAAGTGTTAGTTTTATGATCAGAAATGAAAGCAATCAGAAAATGCAACACATGAGACAATGAACACCACAAGATACCCTGGGAAAACCCTCCAACACGAGGGGAAAAACCCAACAAATATATTGCTTATATATTTAAGGAATAAGAGCAGAAATTTGCTTACAACTCAGGTCCAACACAAGGCCGAATTTGATACAATGAATAATGGCACCTCTCCTAGATGCGAATAGACAACATGAATATGTTTGCCCCTTGAATTTGCTCTGCTGTAACAAAATAATGCTCTGCTGCTGAAGATGATGATCTGCTGCACAAGTGCGAACTTCTTCTAGGAATGCGAATATGATAAATGACCTTGATGATAAAATGAGGTGATCATCACCTTGTATTTATACAAAATATTGTGTTTCTTCATGAGGTCGCCTCATAGCAATAGTAAATAATGAATATTATTTCTTTAATAAGGTCGGCCCCATTTAACTATTCACAATAATTAAATATAATAAGTTGTCAAGTGAAGCACCTCTTCACTTTAATCAATGCAATAAATGAATAGCCGTTAGGCTATATGAATTTATTGTTCAACAAGCAAGGCGGAAGTATGTAGCCCGAAGCTACAACATCAACACTCCCTCTTAGCTAGGGAGGAATACTTACACAAGGTCATGAGTCTCTCAACATGACACCCACAATGGCTACACCTATATGTGGTAGGAGCTCATCACGGATTTACTCAATCGTGATATCAACCATCATGGCTACTCCCATGTATGGTAAAGCATATGTGCACAAATGCCCATCACGGAATCACTCAACGTGATGTTGTCATCTCAACATGACGTTCACCATGGATGCTCTCAGAGGGTGAATAAAAATAAGTACTAGAAAATCATCACAAACTCTCTCACGTGATGTTGTCATGGAGTCACTCAACATGACATCCACCATGGGTACTCCCAGAGGGTGGAAACAAGAGCTTTCACCTCAAATTTCTCTAACAGAGAAAAATGCATTAGAGAAAATCACAGAAGATCATTGAAGCTGAGTCTCCCTCTCAGCTAGGGCTTCATTCTCCACAATACCAAGCTTGTCTCAGAAGTACACAAACTTTACTCTGGAGAGGGGGGGCTTGGTGAGAATGTTGGTCGTCTGCTCATCAGTGCTAATGTATCTCAACTAGATTGCTTTCCTCAATACCATATCTTTGATATAGTGGCATTTGATCTCAACATGTTTGGTTCTGTCATGAAACATTGGATTGAGAGAAAGCTTCAAACAAATTTGATTATGACAATAAATGACAGTCTGCTCCAATGATTGTCCAAACAATTCTACAAGGAGCTTCTGAAGCCACATTGTTTCTTGAGCTGCCACACACGCTGCAATGTACTCGGCTTTTGTGATGCTCAGTGCCACTAAAGACTGCTTCCTGCTACACTAGGAGATCATCGCAAACCCCAAACTGAAACAACATACAGAGGTGCTCTTCCGATCAGCAACACACCCTGCCCCATCAGAATCAGTATAACCGTGCAGCTTCAAGTCCACATCAGAAGAATATCTCAAGCCATAACCAACTGCTTCACACAAGTATCTCAGGATATGCTTTGCTGCAACTAGGTGTATTTGCCTTGGTTCATACATGAACTGACTAAGTGCACTCATTGCATAGCAAATATCTGGTCTAGTGTTGACTAGATACATCAATGATCCAATCGACTGCCTGTACATAGTAGGATCCACAGATCTGAACTAGCTGCAACCTCTTTTAACTTCTGAAAATTGGTTTCCATAGGTGTAGTCTGTAGACATGGATTTGCAATCCATCATACCAAATCTCTTCAAGATGTCTATTGTATACTTCCCTTGACTCAAAATGATCTCATTAGGCCTCTGCCATACTTCTAAACCAAGGAAGTAATGCATGTACTTAAGATCCTTCATTTCAAATTCAAAAGCCAACTCCTTCTTGCATTTGATAATGAGGTGTTCTTCTCTAGTAAGAAATAGATCATCAACATAGAGAACCAAGATCAAGGCCTCACCATTAGTTACCTTGAAATATAGGTTTGAATCAGCATCATTCTTGGAGAAGCCCAAGCTCAACAGGTATCGATCAATCCTATCATAGCAAGCACGAGGGGCCTGCTTAAGGCCATACAAAGCCTTCTTCAATATGCAAACATGAGGCTCCTTCCCATGAGCCTCAAATCCATCAGGTTGCTCAATGTATACCTCTTCTTCAATTACACCATTTAGAAAAGTTGTCTTCACATCCATCCTTTAGTTGCTGCAATGGCAATGTGTTGTACCCAAACCAAAGTTTTTGCTTCATTAAGGCATTTTGCTTAAAATGGTCTAAACCTTGTAAAAGTGGGGTCAAAACTCAGTTTTTTGGGCAAATCAAGTATGGGCTTTTGGTCAGTGTGATACTAGGAAGATATTGGAAAAATTTGGAAATTTTGAAAATTAGGGTTTTTGGACCCCGTTTTTAGGTCAAAACCCTAAAAATAGGAACTTGTCAGAATTGGTTGAAATTAATTTTGATTGGCTTATTTCACATCACGATCACAGTGGTGAAGTCAGTTTCAGTTAAAAGTCAGTTTAAGCCTGGTGGGTAGTTTTCACTTTTTCAGGAGAAAAGTTAGGACCTCCGAGGTCATCAATGGCAGTTGGCCAGTACCAGGTATCAAAATCCAAGCTTGAAACTTGAAGCAAAACACTCTACGATGAAAGATGTTGAAAAAGATGCTTCTTAACGGAGGAGATTTTCAAACTGGCGAAAAGTGTGAAAATATTCTAAGTCTGGAAACTTTTCACTATGTAACGTGGGAGACGCTTGCGCAATCAACGTGCAAATCAACTTTGTGCGTCCGTACATGTGAAAAGAGTGAGATGCAGTCATGTACACATGTCAGTAGTGGTAACATCTTGACAGGGTCAACCTCAGTAGCTGATGTTGTGTTCGCAAAGCACAAAATGGAGGAAAACGTGAAATCAAAGCAAATCTGCGCCTCTACAAGCCAGGGGCACCCTTCTTTTTGGAGGTCAAGATTCAACTGCTTTGGGTTGCAAATACATTCATTCTCTTCGGTTTTCAGTGAGCTTTAAGTCCGTCTGAATTGCAGAACATCAACAAACGAAGGCAGAAGCAGAAGTTACGAGGAGTATACACATCATGGAGGCAGTCAAAGAAAGCAGATCTACGCCCCTGTAGCCCAGAGGCGCCCTTCTTTTTGAAGGCTCAGATCTAAATGCATGTGCTTGCTGTTGGTTTTAGTCTTTTCAGGATTAGTTTGGCTTTCCGACGAGCTATTAAGCGAGGACGTACATAGTGCAGAGCGTCGACAATTGATGTCAGAAGTTGAGACTACAAGCAGGATGCATGTCACAAAAAATTGCCAGTTCATGGTTTGAGCGCCCCTGTAGCTTAGGGGAGCCCTTGAATATGACCCTCTAGATGGATGAAATTTGCAGTTGAGGTCTTCCTGAAATCTTTTCCAGTTTAGTTAAGCTTTGCAGCGTACCCATTCACAAGATGATCTGACATTCCGAGTGACCGTGACAGAGGTTCTACCGAGCATGTAAAACAAAGGATGGTGAAGCGTAGCTACACACAGCTGCACATCTGTAGGCTAGGGGCGCCCAGCCTTTAGGCCTGCCAGATGGGGTTATTTGCTTTTGTAGTCTTCACAAGACTTGTGTGCAATTACTCCAGCTATTCAACGAGTTCAACTGTCAGCCTCCGAGATTTGGCAAACGCTCGTACGTGCGAGGTCAAGATGGTAATGTTGAAAAGTGAGTGATTGGAGACAACCAAAAAATGACTAAGTATGGTGAGTACCAATCTCCTTGAAAAAGGTGCCCTTCTCTTTGAGGCCTTAGAAGCATTTTTCTTGCTTCGTCACCTCCAGAGACATCTCTTGTAAGTTGATCCAACTATGTAGAGAGACAGACGACACGCGAATCGAAGCACTCCAGCTCCCAGTGTCAGGAGTCAAAGTATGGTGTTAAGATGAAAGTCACACTTTTGTCAGAAAGGTATTTGTGCCTTCATAGGCCAGGGGCACCCATCTTTTTGGGGTTCCTGATTCAGCTTTCAGATACCTTACATACAATCATTGTATGCAGAGTCATGTATCTCACACAATGAATCTACTATTCCTACTATTCAGTCAGCACGGTTCATCATTCACCGTCAGTGGTCGTTTGAAGCGTTAAATGGCAATACGGAGAAATGGCTAAGTCTGGAATCGGTGCATCAATTTAATCAAAGGCATCTTATTTTCTAAGGTGTCAGATGTTGGTTTTAGCACTTGCAGCTCCTAGTAGACATTTCATCCTTGTCATGCAGGCTTCGCAGTGGGTATCTTAGATCAGTCGTAGGTTCGTTCAGTCACCTGAAAATTAGAGCCGAACATGGCCAGATGTAACTTTGTAGTCAGCTATAAAGTAGGAGATACTCAAAAATCTCATAACTCTTGCAAATGGATGCCTAGAAGGTCGAATTTGGACTTTCTAGAATCAGTGAAGTTTGCCGAGCACATCTAGACGCTATTTTTGGCAGGTTGATTAAATATTTTTGCATGCAGAAGCATTAAAAAGGGCGATTTTCTTCAAAGAGCTAAATATGGCACCTCTTTTTAATTTGCATGTTTTAAATTAAATACTATTTTTAATGTGAGACTCAGAGACAGTGGCAGTTCAGCTAGTGAAGGGCCAATCAAATTACTTCTTTCCAGATCAGGGTTTATTCTTGCAGTTGGCGCCATAAACCTAAATTTTTTTTATTTATCTCAAGATTGGCGCCATTTCTCTCATAACAGGTTGAAGTGCAAGCGAATTTTCTCTTGTGCAAGCATTCGAAGATGCTACAACAAACATTTTTCAGATTTCCTTGCAGATACAGGTCAAGATTCATCAACAGACTTCATATGAACATAGGCGAATTTCTACAAAAGCAGAGAAAACAAACAAACAAAAACTTCTATCTTCTGTCTAAATTTCTTCTATTTCTCGTCTTAGGTATTCTTTGCATGTCAAGGAAACAACAAGATTTTCAAAAACAAAGCATCGGGGTTCGTGTATTTCAGCATCAACAACAATACCCATGTCTTAGATTATTTCGTGAAAATTGCCCCGTAGCCTCTATTCTAGAGCTATGTGCTTTTTTCTGAGATTTTCTTTTGCATGAGGGCTTAAAACACATTTTTTCCAAAATCTATCGATCTGGGTTGTGCAAGGATTCAATTCTGCACAAAACCCATGTTCCAGATTTTCTTGGGAAAAATTGCCCTCACAGCCCCTCAGATCTCAACTGAAAACCTTTTGCATGTGGGCCTAAATCACATTTTTCTGAATTTTTGACGTTGTGGGGGTCTTCTTAGAATTTGATTCTGCCCAAAACCCACGTCTCAGAATTTTTCGTGAAAATTGCCCTTCCACAGGGTATTTTTAGTCTTATCTGGAGTGATTTTTGGCTTTCCGGAGAAAGTTGTCAGAACATAGCCGTGTTCACAGTCAACAGGCGAGTTTTTCAAGATACAGTTCACATAGACAGAATTCAAGACCAATTTAGTCTTAATTCATGATTTCATCAAAAAAGCTGACACCGATTTGTATCAAGCACATCTGAAAGGTTGACAGGCGTAGTCACTCAAGTCCGCATGGTTTCATGCCTCGTATAGTTGATTGTCTTCCCAGGCCAGTTTAGAGGGTTGATACCATTGGGTTTCTGTGTATGCAGCAAGTTCATTTGCATTTCTCACAACTAGGGAGTTCGCAGTCAAACTTCGCGGTTTCATCATGCAACATTCTTCCATAGAGAAAAGTGTGAAAAAAGTGAGAAGCGTCAAGTTGCAGAAGAAACAGTGGCCATCACTTCAGTTACAGAGCCGCCAGAGTTACCGGTGAGTGAAGTGCCAATTTAAGTGTGCAGAGATTTCTAGGTTTTGCTTGAGTTGCTGACAAGCAGTGAATTGACAGTTGAGACATGTGACGATCTCTAGATGGTGATGCAGTCACTAACCTCGTGGAAGGGTTACTTGCTCGAGATCAGGGTTAGTGAACTTCAGTTCAGGGCATCTCACCTTTTCCAAGATAGACATTAGACACAAGAGTTAAACTCGATGCCTCTTTCCGAGTTAACTCGTTGTTACACATTACATGCCATGTCTTTCTTGGAAACATCTTTGTATAGTTGGAGTTATTAGTTAGTTTTCATTTCAATAAGGACGTGCATGTCACACATGTCCATTTTGTTGAGTCTTGTTTCAGTTAATTGATGGTATCTTTCCAGTTAACGGTGTAGTTTCATTCAATTAGGTTTAGAGAATAAAGATCTTGCATGCTAGCAAAACTCTAGTTGACTCAAGGTGATTTAAGGGTTACCTACACCTTTGATGTCTATAAATAAGAGCTTTCAGCTCATTTGTAATTAACTTTTCCTTGTGATAGAGAATTGTTGCGTTGTCGGCAACATGCCTATTCTCAAGATTGGTTCACCCTTGTAAATTAGAACTTTTGCTTGATAGCATACATGCTGCGCCTACCTTGCCTGTAGTATTGCTATTATTGTATCTATTCAAGGAACTTTTGCACGAGAGATTAATATATGCTGTGCCCACCTTGCCTGTAATATTGTCTTTTTGTATCTATTCATGAGCGTTTGTTTTGATAATGAATTGTTATGCCACTCGGGTTCCATGCAATTATTATGGTGAATGCTTGCCTTATTTAGATATAGTGGCTAGTTTGATCGTAGATTGTACGTGTGTCTCGCCTATGCAATTTGCTGTCCTAGTTGGCTATCTTTTGTGTTTTGTTATCAATAAGCCTATTCAAATTGAGCAAATAGTTGTGCCCACCTTGCCTTCATGTTGAGAATTTGTACTTAAAGCTTATCGTATGATGTTTGTGATAATAAGCTTATTCAGCCGAGCAAATAGTTGTGCCCACCTTGCCTTCATGTTGCGAATATGTACCCAGCTTATCGTATAAAACCATTCCTGCTCCATTTCCTCACGCTCTGTTTTCTTGAGGAAACTGGATAGATTTAAAGAAGTTAGCTTAGTTGTAGTTAAATAATCTGCGAAACCAAAAAATCCTTAGCTGCAACGTTCTAGGTTTTCTTAACCTTGTGCCTCTACTAGCTGAGAACAAAAAGATAGGATTTAGTTTACTTTTCTTTTCCATGCATTCCAGCACAACGAGGGAGCTTCCCCTCCTAATTTGAAGAGCACTCATTACACAGTGTGCATAGTTGTCCGTACAAACTTACACTCCAGAGGTGTTAGTTCTTACGCCAACACAATGATAGTCCTGATGGAAGTATAACGAGCAAGTTTCCTCATAGTCTATTCCCTCTTTCCGAGAGAATCCTCTAGCCACAAATCTAGCCTTGTACTTCTTAATGCTTTCATCAGCCACATGCTTGATCTTGAAAAGCCACTTAGAAGATACAACATATTTGCCTTCTAGTCTAGGTACAATGTCCCAAACATCGTTCTTAAGGATAGATTGATATTCTTCATCCATAGCATCTCTCCATACTTGCTGACTTGTAGCTTCCTCAACATTGGAAGGTTCAGACTCATTGATTTGACTCATCAATGCAACATAGCTTGCAAACTTCTAAGGTCTTTTGCTTTCTCTAAATGTTCCTCTAGGGGTTGCAAACTTTTCTGCCTCCTGCATTGTTTTCCTAGCCCATAGAAGTCTCTTTCGACCAATAATAATGTCGGTAAGCTATGTTACTGGGTTCTTCTATTTTACCCCTGGTTCTGGTCTTGGTTCACTCCTAGTTCGGGTATTGGTTCGGTTCGCCTGTGGGTTTGACCAGGGTCCTTCATTTTTGGGTCTGGTTCGCCCAGGCAGAACCCAAGAGAACCCAGGCAGAACCCAGACAAAACCCAGGCGAACCAAGACATAACCCACATGCCTAGGCATCCAAAAAGTGGTTTTTTGAGCATTTTTTTTATTGTTTTATGGAGTTTGACTTTGACCCATGCCCAAGAGAACCCTAAAAGTGATTGTAATGTCCCCTTCTCGACAGTGATCCGACAGTTGGCCGTTAGTCTATCCTGGTGACCCGTAGACTTCTCAGAAGCAGAATTAGGGTTCCCTATCTTCTAGGAGGACGTTTCATCTTGTGTTGGAGTGTGCTTCTGAAATCTTGGTGTTTGGTTGGCAACTCTTTTCTGGGTTTTCAGAGAGTTTCGCGATGGTATATCTGGCATGATGATCCGAGTTACTTCTAGAATTTACTAAAAATAGTAAATTCTATTTCTGACAGTGGTCTTGTTGGCTTCAGTGTTCTTGGCTTGCCTCATCAGTTGGTTCAGTTGGCAATATCCGATTTAGCACCTGGGTGTAGTTCTGGAGAGATAAGTTGTTTTAATTAAAATAATGTTTTATTTTAATTATATCCCCCTTGGTCTAGCTTCACAACTTAAGTCACTTTAAAAAAGGGGACTTTTATGGGTAGGTGCCTCATCCAAAGATTTAAGTGAATTTGTATCTTTGTTTATTAATGCTGACTTGGAGAAAAGGTACGCCACATGAGGAAGAGTGTATTAAGTTAAAAAGGCGTGGAATTTACCTTGGAAAAAAGGACGCCATTTCTTGAGTCAAAGGTCAACAGGGAATTAGGGCAACCCTTGAGTGGAGCACACCTTCTGGTAGGTTCTAGAGGTGCTTGGCAAAAATTATAAGGAGGTTTTGGGTCTTCATTCATCATCTTGAGTTTATTGCAAAGTTATGCTGCCGGAATGGTATTAGACTTGCTTCGAGGGATGCATACCTCCTAGCTGGCTTAGCTTCTTGCTTGAAAGATAGCAACTAGTTGAGAGGTTGATTTCAGTTGAGCTATTTTGCATTGTAGTTGGTTTCCTTTAAGTCAAGTTTTGCAGTTGTTGTTCTGTCATAGCTGATTCATGTTTTTGCTCATAAGTCTGGAAATAAAAATAGAGTGCTTCTAGGTATCTTGCTTATTTGTTTCCTTGCTAGGTGTGGCCCTACTTGCAAAGTTTCAGATTTTAATATTGTGTATTTATTTTTATAAGGCAAAATCGCCCCTCCTTGAGGGCCGTACATTTATGGAAATGCTTTGATTTACGTGCAAATTAAATATGTGGCCTTTGGGTTAGTTTCTTGTTTCCTCCTTGGGCGCCTCCAGTATGAGCAATACTTGCATTTGGTTTCATGGGATTTGAGTGAGATTTGAGTGAATTATCATTAACTAAGTGAATTTCTATGTTGTTGGTCCTGCAATTTCAGTGCAGGTCTATCATAATCAGATTGATAAAATGGGGTTTGTGAGTTGGGTTTGAGCTTGTGAGGTCAAGATAGGAATAGGGAAGTCACCTATTTTATTACAACATTCTATACTTGCCTGGATGACATGAAGTTCTATCAAATTGTAAGCTGAGCAGTAGTACTGCCAGCATTCTCAGTTATAAGCTATTTCCCACGATTGTGGAAGGGACTGGTACTCTTTCAGTCTATAGTTTAAGTTTAATCACTGTATCCCCACTGAACAAGTGGAAGAGGTCGGCTTGCCGCCTATTTACTCTGATTGTAATGCATTCACATCATTTGCTGATCGGTTAAGCCGTCAAAATGCTCCCGCTGAATAAGTGGTTGAGTTGCACTTTATTTTCAGTACTGTACTTTCATTCCAGTCCTCCCGCTGAACAAGTGGTTGAGTGATTACTCTTCTTTCATTTACTTTCAGCAAGCTCTTGTTTTGCTAACGATCCCCTTTCGTGTATGCTCTCAACTTTGCCCGCATTAGGATCTGGGTTGATCAGAGGAGAGGGTTACATTCAGCTGGTTTATGTTTGCACTAATGCTAATGGGTGAATTTAGTTGTGTAACAAAATGAAAAAATTGGCCGACATATTTCAGTGGTATCAGAGCTATGATTCTGCCAACCTGTGGTCTAGTGAGTTCAGTTTTCGATGAGTGACAGAGCCCACCGATACTACACCAGAAGTCAGGCGGGAAATCCGCCATATCAGTTTCCGTGTACACCAGAGGCAGACACTTTTTCTGAGGCACTCAAAGAAACAGGGCAAACAGTTGACAGAGGTAAAGCAGTTGCAGAGATGGCAGATGGCAACAAACAACCCGCAGATGATAGAGATGACAGAATGGAGAAGAAGTTTGATGGGATGATTGATATGTTGGGCCGCTTACTTGCAAAAATGGATCAGCAGGCTGCAAACAATTCCCTCCATACTCGAAATAACTCCAACGGTGAAAATAGTGGAGTTAATGGAAACAATGGCAGTGGGAGAGACAAAACCATTGGACAGCATGAAGCCACGTCTAGAGGATCAGCCTCTAGGCCTCTTTTCCCCACATTTACTCAAAGAGAAGAAACCCAAGTTGAAGCTGCAACAAACTTTGCAGATGACGCCAGACAGGCCTACATGGAGTATGCCTCTTTCCCTCCTGATCTTAGGGAGCAGTGGTCGTTTGACCAGTTCATAAATCAAAGGAACCGAAAGAATGGTGGAAGGAATGAATACAGAGCTCCTATGGGTCCTAGAACGGATTACCAACAAGCTCTTGGAAAGGTGTCCTTGGCTCATTTCGATGGAAGTGATGCGTGCACAGCTAGAGCATGGGTGCAGAAACTGGATAATTACTTATCCTTGAGACCTATGGCGGAAGAGGACGCAATTAAATTTGCCACCCTACACTTAGAAGGTGTTGCCCATGAGTGGTGGTATCATGGTTTGGTCACCCTTGGCCACAACCTAATCAGAACTTATGAAGAATTCACCAACAAGTTGATTGACAGGTTCGACACTAAGGATCCTGAGGTGAAATTCCAGGAGCTTGCTCAATTGAAACAACATGGTTCCTTGGAAACATACATTGGAGACTTTCAGAGACTTTTTGTGATGGTGCCCAACATCACTGAAAGAAGATTAGTGGTGCTATTCTCTGAAGGACTGATGGAACTCTTGAAGGGATGGGTGAAAGCATTTGACCCACCAAGCCTTGAAGAGTCCATCAAGAAGGCTAGAAACATGGAGCTGTCCGCACCAAGACCCAAGTTTCCGTCCAAGCCTTTCCCTCATAGGCAAGACAAAAAGCACTCTTCAAATCAGCACAAGAAATTTCCTCCTAGGCTGGATGATGATGCACGAGACAAGCTTAGAAAGGAAGGAAAGTGTTACACATGCAAGGAGCCTTGGTCAAAAGGACACCGGTGCTATGGTAGAGGCCGTTCAAACCATATGGAGGCCTATTCCGATTATGGATCGGAATCTGATCACTTAGAGCAGCAATCAGAAATTGCTGAAAGTGATGAAGAACATGAGCTAGAAAAGGTGGAAGAAGAACAAGGAGGTGAGGGCACCTTTGCCCAACTCTCAAGTTTCCAAAAGAACGAGTCCTTCAAGCTTCGTGGCTCGATTGGGAAGCATCGTGTGATTGCCTTAATTGATACTGGAGCAACACACAACTTCATTGATGAAGGATTGGTTGCAAAGAAGAACCTCAAAACGGAAGAATTTGAAGGCTTCAAAGTGATGGTCGCTGATGGGTTCCACATCGCTTGCACTCACAAAGTTACCAACATGTCCTTATAGTTAGGTAACCATGAAGTCAAAGATGACTTCTATGTTGTCAACATTGGAGATACTGATGCCGTTCTTGGCATCCAATGGCTGCAATCCCTTGGAGAGATCTCCCTAAACCTACAAACCATGGAACTCAAGTTTCAATCCAATGGGAAGAAGGTAGTGCTAAGAGGGATGTCAAACGGGGGTCCTCGGATTGTCTCTTTCAAAAGGATGGAAAGGTTGATCCGACATGATGCAGTTGAGTGGGCTGCGGAATGCATGATTCTTCCAGCGAGTCCGGTTGAAACAAAGAGAGAATATCCGCCAGACATTCAATCCGTACTCACAAAAAGGAGCAAAGTGTTTGCTGATTTACCACCAGGACCACCTCCAGACAGAGGGTTTGAGCAGAAGGATGGGGCCAAGCCGGTAATCACAACACCATACAGATATCCTAAGAAACAAAAGGATGAAATTGAGAAAAACATAAAAGAGCTTTTGGAGATGGGTTTCATTCGCCCAAGTAAAAGTCCCTTCGCTTCAGCAATTGTGCTTGTGAAGAAGAAGGATGGCACCATCCGCATGTGTGTGGATTATCGTGCCTTGAACCAAAGCACCATCAAAAATCGGTATCCCATTCCCCGAATTGATGAGCTCATTGATGAGCTGCATGGTGCTAAGTTTTTCTCAAAGATCGACTTAAGGTCAGGATACTATCAGATTCGAATGAGGGGATCAGATGTTGAAAAGATAGCATTCAGGTGCCACTATGGTCACTTTGAATTCTTAGTTATGCCTTTTGGGCTGACTAATGCTCCAACCACTTTTCAATCTTGCATGAACCGAACTTTCCAGAGGCAATTGAGGAAGTTCGTGTTGATATTTTTTGATGACATCCTCATTTACAGCAAGACTTGGGAGGAACACCTCCAACATTTGGAGGAAGTGCTGGGCATTCTTGAGATAGAAAGTTTCTTTGCAAAGGAATCAAAGTGTGAATTTGGTATGGGAGAGTTACTCTACCTTGGCCACATCATCAGTGTAGAGGGAGTCAGAGTTGATCCAGAAAAGATCAGGGCTATAGTGGATTGGCCAACCCCGAAAACTCTAACCCATTTGAGAGGGTTCTTGGGTCTATGTGGTTTTTATAGAAGGTTTGTGAAAGGATATTCACAAAGTGTTGCTCCTCTTACCGATCTAACCGAAAAAGGGGCATTTTTGTGGTCAGAAAAGGCACAAGTTGTCTTTGATAAGTTAAAAAGGATCATGAGTTCTTGTACTGTCTTGGCCAACCGGATTTTTCTAAACCATTTGAGCTGCAATGCGATGCTTTAGGAGAAGGGGTAGGTGTTGTTTTGATGCAAGAGAAACACCCCATCGTGTTCGAAAGCAGAAAGTTGAGAGGCATCGAAAGGACATACTCGATCTATGACAAAGAAATGCTTGTAATCATGCATGCATTAGCCAAGTTCAGACAGTACTTGGTGGGGAGTAAGTTTGTTGTCAAGACGGATCACAACAGTCTTAAACACTTCATGCATCACAAGGATTTGAACGAAAGACAACAGAAGTGGGTGAGTAAGCTACAGGCTTATGATTTCGACATTGAGTATGTCAAGGGGAAGAATAATGTGGTGGCAGATGCCTTGTCTCGAAGGCCTCACTTGAGCTCATTATGCGAGCTTACAGCTGATTGGAGAGAGTTGTTGCTTGCTGATTATGCCAAAAATCAGTTTGCAACCAACATTATTGAAGGTACTTGTCAGGATGAAAAGTACAAAGTAGTTGATGGGCTGATACATTACAAGGATAGGATCTTTTTGGTATCCGATTCTAAGCTCAAAAAGAAGGTTTTGCAAACTTTCCATGACATTCCACTTGCTGGTCACCAAGGTTACTTTAAAACTTACCGGCAGATCCATGAAAGATTCACATGGACGGGGTTGAAAGGTGCTGAATTACATCAAGGAATGTCACACTTGTCAAATGAACAAAAATGAGCACACATACCCCGCAGGACTGTTGCAGCCCCTACCTATTCCCAATAAAATATGGGAGAGCATCTCTATGGACTTCATCATGGGGTTGCCTAAGACACAAGGGAAGGATTGCATCTTTGTGGTAGTTGACAGACTAACGAAGTTTGCTCATTTCTTTGCCATCACCAGCTCCTTTACAGCAGCTCAGGTAGCCGAATTGTTCTTTCATGAGGTGTTTCGGTTGCATGGCTTGCCTAAAAACATTGTGAGTGACAGGGACAACAAGTTCCTAAGCACCTTTTGGCAGGAAATTTTCCGGATGAGTGCTATAGTGCTTACTCTAAGCACCAGTTATCACACCCAAACCGATGGTCAAACGAAAATTGTGAACAAATGGTTAGAGGGGTATCTCCGGAATTATGTATCAGAACAGCAGAAGGCCTGGGTCAGATGGCTTCACTTGGGGGAATATTGCTATAATTCATCCTATCACATGTTTATTAGGATGTCACCATTCAAAGCCCTCTATGGTTATGAGGCTACCAGCTTTGCAGATTTGCTGTTTGGGGATAGTAAGGCACTGAAATATACCGGCCAATTTTTTCATTATATTACACAGCTAAATTCACCCATTAGCATTAGTGTAAATATAAACTAGCTGAATGTAACCCTCTCCTCTGATCAACCCAGATCCCAATGCGGGCAAGGTTGAGAGCATACACGAAAGGGGGTCGTTAGTGAACTAAAGCTTGCAGAAGTAATGATAAGAAAGTACAATCACTCAACCACTTATTCAATGGGAGGACTGAGATGAAAGAACAATGCTGAAAGTAAAATATAACTCGACCACTTCTTCAGCGGGAGTAGGTTGACGGCTCAGCCGATCAGCAAGATGAGATAATGCAATTACATAAGGTAACAGGTGGCAAGCTAGCCTCTTCCACTTCTTCAGTGGGTGATACAAGAAATTGAAACTAACTAAGACTGAAACATGCCAGTCTCTTCCACAGCCGTGGGAAAGTGCAAGAGTTAGATCAGAATAGAGGAAATGCTGATAGTACTACTGTTCAGCTTACAATATGATAGCGAGCCTGCCACGCACACGTGATTAGAGAACATTTCATGCTGCAATAATTGTAGAGGACTCTCTTATACTCTTCTAAACTTTCTGGACTCAAACCCAACTCCCAAACCCCATTTTTACCAATCTGGTTATGCAGACCTGCACTGAAATTGCAGAATCAGCAACACAAAAATGAGCTAAAATAAAGACAACTCCTTCAAAACTTGCTCAAACTTCATGAAGTAAAGTGCAATATGTTCTAAGACTGATGGTGCCCAAGATGAAAGCATAAAACAGACTCAAAAGACTCATAATTAATTGACACGCAAAACCAAGCCAAGTCCAGAGTGGTACGGCCCAAGAGAAAGGGCGATTTTGCTTTATAAAATCCCAAGCTTGGAAATAAATTCTAATATTTGGAGGAAGGGGTCGCCTCAACCTTCCAAATACATTTCCTCAATACCCATAAGCAAAATAAAATCGTCCACAAACATATGATCAATTATCTGGGTTAGCCACAGGCAAAACAACAACTGTGAAAATGATAGAAAATACAAGAACTCAAACTCAATATGCAAAACAGTACAATAGAACCCTACTCTCAACTAGTTGCTATCTTTCAAGCAAGAAGTTAAGCCTAGCTAGGAGGTATGCATCCCTCGAAGCAATCTTGGCACCAATCCGGCAGCATAACAATACTCAAAAACATAAGATGATGAATGAAGACCCCAAGCTCCCTTTTTATAACTTTTGCCAAGCATCTCTAGAACCTTCCAGAAGATGCGCCCCACTTCAAGGAGTCAACCCTAATTTGAAGTTTGACTCAACCTTCAAGTGGCGTCCCATTCTCCAAGGCAAAAATTCACACTTTCAATTAAATAAGACCTCCTCCCTTTTTGGCATCCACTTTTCCTCAAGTTGACTTTAATAACAAATGATAAATATTTCACTTAACTCTTGATGGGGTGCCCACCCATAAAATTCCCCTTTTTTTAAATAATCAACTAAGTCATGATGCTAGACCAAGGGGGTATAATTAAGATAAAACATTATTTTAATTAAAGCAACTTATCTCTCCAGAAACTGCATCTAGGCACTGATTTCGATTATGCCAACTGAACCATCTGATGTGGGAAGCCAAGTGCACTGAAGCCAATAGGACCACTGCCAAAAATAGAATTTACTCAAAATAGTAAATCCAGGAAGTAACTCGGATCATCATGCGAATTATACCATCGCGAAGCTCTCTGAAAACCCAGAAAGGAACTGCCAACCAAACACCAAGATTCCAGAAGCACACTCCAACAAACGCTGAAACATCCTCCTAGAAGATAGGGAACCCTAATTTCTGCTTCTGAGTAGTCTACGGGTCACCAGGATAGACTAACGACCAACTGTCAGATCACTGCTGAGAAGGGGACATTATAGTCCGCCCTTCCCGAAATTGCTTGTCCACAAGCAACTGTAAACTAGGATGCTGCAAGATCTCCTCATTCTCCCAAGTGGCATCCTCTAATGGTAAATTCTTCCACTTCACCAAATATTCTTTGATTGTTCTTCTCCTCAAAGAACGTTCCTTGGAATCGATGATTTTTTCGGGCAGTAGCACCAACAACCCTTCCTCATCCAAAAGAGGAAGATCAGATGAAACAACAATGTTATGTCCCAACGCCTTTTTGAGGCGAGACACGTGGAAAACGTTGTGTACTTTACTACTAGGCGGTAACTCCAGCTCATAAGCCACTGCGCCCACCCTTCTAACAACTCTGAAAGGCCCATAGAAGTGGGGTTTTAGCTTCTCAGCTCCACTCTTCTTGAGAGTAGACTGTTTGTAAGGCTGAAGGCGAAGGTAAACCATGTCCCCCACTTCAAAGGAGCGCTCAATCCGCTGCTGATCAGCGTACAACTTCTGCTGATTTTGTGCCATCTAGATGTTATTCTTCAAGGATTTCAGAATATCCTGACTCTGCTGCAACATATCTTTGGCCTGAGGTGCCTTACTATCTGCAAACACCAAATCTGCAAAGCTGGTTGCCTCATAACCATAGAGGGCTTTGAATGGTGACATCCTAATAGACATGTGATAGGATGAATTATAGCAGTATTCCCCCAAGTGAAGCCATCTGACACAAGCCTTCTGTTGTTTTGAAACATAATTCCGGAGATACCCCTCTAACCATTTGTTCACAATTTCCGTTTGACCATCGGTTTGGGGGTGATAACTGGTGCTTGGAGTAAGCACTGTACCACTCATCTGGAAAATTTCCTGCCAAAAGGTGCTTAGGAACTTGCTGTCCTTGTCACTCACAATGTTTTTAGGTAAGCCATGCGATCGGAATACCTCATGAAAGAACAATTCGGCTACTTGAACTGCTGTAAATGAGCTGGTGATGGCAAATAAATGAGCAAACTTCGTTAATCTGTCCATTACCACAAAGATGCAATCCTTCCCTTGTGTCTTAGGCAACCCCATGATGAAGTCCATAGAGATGCTCTCCCATTTTTGATTGGGAATAGGTAGGGGCTGCAACAGTCCAACGGGGTATGTGTGCTCATTTTTGTTCATTTGACAAGTATGACATTCCTTGATGTAACTCAACACCTCATTCTTCAACCCCTTCCATGTGAATCTTTCACGGATCTAACGGTAAGTCTTAAAATAACCTTGGTGACCAGCAAGTGGAATGTCATGGAAAGTTTGCAAAACCTTCTTTTTGAGCTTAGAATCAGATACCAAAAAGATCGTATTCTTGTAATGTATCAGCCCATCATCTATTTTGTACTTTTCATCCTGACAAGTACCTTCAATAACATTGGTTGCAAACTGATTTTTGGCATAATCAGCAAGCAACAACTCTCTCCAATCGGCTGTAAGCTCACATAATGAACTCAAGTGAGGCCTTCGATACAAGGCATCTGCCACCACATTATTCTTCCCTTTGACATACTCAATGTCGAAATCATAAGCTTGTAGCTTACTCACCCACTTTTGCTGTCTTTCGTTCAAGTCTTTCTGATGTATGAAGTGTTTGAGACTGTTGTGATCCGTCTTGACAACAAACTTACTCCCCACCAAGTATTGTCTTAACTTGGCTAATGCATGCATGATTGCAAGCATTTCTTTGACATAGATCGAGTATGTCCTTTCGATGCCTCTCAACTTTCTGCTTTCGAATACGATGGGTTGTTTTTCTTGCATCAAAACAACACCTACTCCTTCTCCCAAAGCATCGCATTGCAGCTCGAATGGTTTAGAAAAATCCGGTATGGCCAAGATCGAACAGGAACTCATGATCCTCTTGAACTTATCAAAGACAACTTGTGCCTTTTCTGACCACAAAAATGCCCCCTTTTTGGTTAGATCGGTAAGAGGAGTAGCACTTTGCGAGTATCCCTTCACAAACTTTTTGTAAAAACCACATAGACCCAAGAACCCTCTCAAATGGGTTAGAGTTTCCGGGGTTGGCCAATCCACGATAGCCCTGATCTTCTCTAGATCAACTTTGACTCCCTTTGCATTGATGATGTGGCCAAGGTAGAGTAACTCGCCCATACCAAATTCGCACTTTGATTCTTTTGCAAAGAAACTTTCTGTCTCAAGGATGCTAAGCACTTCCTCCAAATGTTGGAGGTGTTCCTCCCAAGTCTTGCTGTAAATGAGGATGTCATCAAAAAATATCAATACGAACTTCCTCAACTGCCTTTGGAAAATTCTATTCATGCAAGATTGGAAAGTGGCTGGAGCATTAGTCAGCCCAAATGGCATGACTAAGAATTCATAGTGACCATAGTGGCATCGAAATGCCGTCTTCTCCACATCCAACCCCCTCATCCGAATCTGATAGTATCCTAACCTTAAGTCAATTTTTGAGAAAAACTTAGCACCATGCAGCTCGTCAATGAGCTCATCGATTCTAGGAATAGGGTACCGATTCTTGATGGTGCTTTGGTTCAAGGCACAATAATCCACACACGTGCGGATGGTGCCATCTTTCTTCTTCACAAGTACAATTGCTGAAGCAAAAGGACTTTTACTTGGGCGAATGAAGCCCATCTCCAAAAGCTCCTTTATGTTTTTCTCAATTTCATCCTTCTGTTTCTTAGGATACCTGTATGGTGTTGTGATTACTGGTTTGGCCCCTTCCTTCTGCTCAATGACATGCTCAAACCCTCTATCTGGAGGTGGTCCTGAGGGTAAATCAGCAAACACCTTACTTCTTTTTGTAAGCACGGATTGAATATCCGGCGGATATTCCCTCTTTGTTTCAACCGGACTAGCTGGAAGGACCATGCACTCCGTAGCCCACTCAACTGCATCATGTCGGATCAACCTTTCCATCCTTTTGAAAGAGACAATTCGGGGGGCCTCCATTTGACATTCCTCTTAGCACTACTTTCTTCCCATCAGATTGAAACCTAAGGTCCATGGTTTGCAGGTTTAGGGAGATCTCTCCAAGGGATCGCAGTCATTGAATGCCAAGAACGGCATCAGTATCCCCAATGTTAACAACATAGAAGTCGTCTTTGACATCATGGTTACCTAACTGTAAGGACATGTTAGTAACCTTGTGAGTGCAAGCGATGTGGAACCCATCCGCAACCATCACTTTGAAACCTTCAAACTCTTCTGTCTTGAGGTTCTTCTTTGCAACCAAACCTTCATCAATGAAGTTGTGTGTTGCTCCAGTATCAATTAAGGCAATCACACGATGCTTCACAATCGAGCCACGAAGCTTGAAGGACTCGTTCTTTTGGAAGCTTGAGAGTTGGGCAAAGGTGCCCTCACCTCCCTGTTCTTCTTCCACCTCTTCTAGCTCATGTTCTTCATCACTTTCAGCCAACTCTGAGTGTTGTTCTAAGTGATCAGATTCTGATCCGTAATCAGAATAGGCCTCCATATGGTTAGAACGGCCTCTTCCATAGCATCTGTGTCCTCTTGTCCAAGGTTCCTTGCATGTGTAACACTTCCCTTCCTTCCTTAGCTTTCTCTAGCCTCATCGTCCAATCTAGGAGGAGATTTCTTATGCTGATTTGGAGGATGCCTTTTGTCTTGTCTATGGGGAAAAGGCTTGGATGGAAACTTAGGCCTAGGTGCAGACAGATCCATGTTTCTAGCCTTCTTGATGGATTCTTCAAGACTAGGTGGGTCAAAATCCTTTACCCATCCTTTCAATGGTTCCATTAGACCTTTTGAAAACAGCACTACCAATCTTCTTTCGGTGATGTTGGGCACCATCACGGAAAGCCTTTGGAAATCCCCAATGTATAATTCCAAAGAACCATGTTGTTTCAGCTGAGCAAGCTCCCTGAATTTCACCTCAGGGTCCTTAGTGTCAAATCTGTCAATCAGCTTGTTGGTGAACTCGTCATACGTTCTGATTAGGTTGTGGCCAAGGGTGACCAAACCATGATACCACCACTCATGGGCAGCACCTTCCAAGTGTAGGGTGGAAAATTTGTTTGCGTCCTCTTCCGCCATAGGTCTCAGGGATAAGTAATTATCCAGTTTCTGCACCCATGCTCTAGCCGTGCATGCATCACTTCCATCGAAATGAGCCAATGACACCTTCTCGAGAGCTTGTTGGTAATCCGTTCTAGGACCCATAGGAGCTCTGTAGTCAGTTCTTCCACCATTCCTCCGGTTCCTTTGAGTTATGAATTGATCAAAAGACCATTGTTCCCTAAGTTCAGGAGGGAAGGAGGCATACTCCAAGTAGCCCTGTTTAGCATCATCTGCAAAGTTTGTTGCAGCTTCATCTTGATGTTCTTCTCTAGACGTAGCATCATGTTGGCCAATGGTCCTGTCTCTCCCACTGCCATTGTTCCCATTAACTCCACTATTTTCACCGTTGGAGTTATTTCGAGTATGGGGGGAATTGTTTGCAGCTTGCTGATCCATTTTTGCAAGTAAGCGGCCCAGCATGTCAATCATCCCATTGAACTTCTTCTCCATTCTGTCATCTCTATCATCTGCGGGTTGTTTGTTGCCATCTACCATCTCTGCAACTGCTTTACCTCTGTCAACTGTTTGCCCTATTTCTTTGAGTGCCTCAGAAAAAGTGTCTGCCTCTGGTGTACACGGAAACTGATATGGCGGATTTCCCGCCTGACTTCTGGTGTAGTAATGGTGGGCTCTGTCACTCATCGGAAATTGAACTCACTAGACCACAGGTTGCCAAAATCATGGCTCTGATACCACTGAAATATACCGGCCAAATTTTTTATTTTATTACACAGCTAAATTCACCCATTAGCATTAGTGTAAATATAAACCAGCTGAATGTAACCCTCTCCTCTGATCAACCCAGATCCCAATGCGGGCAAGGTTGAGAGCATACACGAAAGGGGGTCATTAGTAACTGAAGCTTGCAGAAGTAATGATAAGAAAGTACAATCACTCAACCACTTATTCAGCGGGAGGACTAGGATGAAAGAACAATGCTGAAAGTAAAATGCAACTCGACCACTTCTTCAGCGGGAGTAGGTTGACAGCTCAACCGATCAGCAAGATGAGATAATGCAATTACATAAGGTAACAGGCGGCAAGCCAACCTCTTCCACTTCTTCAGCAGGTGATACAAGGAATTGAAACTAACTAAGACTGAAACATGCCAGTCTCTTCCACAGCCGTGGGAAAGTGCAAGAGTTAGATCAGAATAGAGGAAATGCTGACAGTACTACTGTTCAGCTTACAATATGATAGCGAGCCTGCCACGCACACGTGATTAGAGAACATTTCATGCTGCAATAATTGTAGAGGACTCTCTTATACTCTTCTAAACTTTCTGGACTCAAACCCAACTCCCAAACCCCATTTTTACCAATCTAGTTATGCAGACCTGCACTGAAATTGCAGAATCAGCAACACATAAATTAGCTAAAATAAAGACAACTCCTTCAAAACTTGCTCAAACTTCATGAAGTAAAGTGCAATATGTTCTAAGACTGATGGCGCCCAAAATGAAAGCATAAAACAGACTCAAAAGACTCATAATTAATTGACACGCAAAACCAAGCAAGTCCAGAGTGGTACGGCCCAAGAGAAAGGGCGATTTTGCTTTATAAAATCCCAAGCTTGGAAATAAATTCTAATATTTGGAGGAAGGGGTCGCCTCAACCTTCCAAATACATTTCCTCAATACCCATAAGCAAAATAAAATCGTCCACAAACATATGATCAATTATCTAGGTCAGCCACAGGCAAAACAACAACTATGAAAATGATAGAAAATACAAGAACTCAAACTCAATATGCAAAACAGTACAATAGAACCCTACTCTCAACTAGTTGCTATCTTTCAAGCAAGAAGTTAAGCCTAGCTAGGAGGTATGCATCCCTCGAAGCAATCCTGGCACCAATCCGGCAACATAACAATACTCAAAAACATAAGATGATGAATGAAGACCCCAAGCTCCTTTTTTATAACTTCTGCCAAGCATCTCTAGAACCTTCCAGAAGATGCGCCCCACTTCAAGGAGTCAACCCTAATTTGAAGTTTGACTCAACCTTCAAGTGGCGTCCCATTCTCCAAGGCAAAAATTCACACTTTCAATTAAATAAGACCTCCTCCCTTTTTGGCATCCACTTTTCCTCAAGTTGACTTTAATAACAAATGATAAATATTTCACTTAACTCTTGATGGGGCGCCCACCCATAAAATTCCCCTTTTTTTAAATAAGCAACTAAGTCATGATGCTAGACCAAGGGGGTATAATTAAAATAAAACATTATTTTAATTAAAGCAACTTATCTCTCCAGAAACTGCATCTAGGTGCTGATTTCGATTATGCCAACTGAACCATCTGATGTGGGAAACCAAGTGCACCGAAGGCAACAGGACCACTGCCAGAAATATAATTTACTAAAAATAGTAAATCCAGGAAGTAACTCGGATCATCATGCAAATTATACCATCGCGAAGCTCTCTGAAAACCCAGAAAGGAGCTGCCAACCAAACACCAAGATTCTAGAAGCACACTCCAACAAACGCCGAAACAACCTCCTAGAAGATAGGGAACCCTAATTTTTGCTTCCGAGTGGTCTACGGGTCACTAGGATAGACTAACGGCCAACTGTCAGATCACTGCTGAGAAGGGGACATAACAGGCACCTCAAGCCAAAGATATGTTACAGCAAAGCCAGGATATTTTGAAATCTTTGAAGAATAACATTCAGATGGCACAGAATCAACAGAAGTATGCTAATCAGCGACGGATCGAGCGCTCCTTCAAAGTGGGGGACATGGTTTACTTTCGCCTTCATCCTTACAGACAGTCTACTCTCAAGAAGAGTGGAGCTGAGAAGCTAAAACCCCGCTTCTATGGGCCTTTCAGAGTTGTCAAAAGGGTGGGCGCAGTGGCTTATGAGCTGGAGTTACCCCCTAGCAGCAAAGTACACAATGTTTTCCACGTGTCTCGCCTCAAAAAGGCATTAGGGCATAACATTGTTGTTTCATCTGATCTTCCTCCTTTGGATGAGGAAGGATTGTTGGTGCTGGTTCCTGAAAGAATCATCGATTCCAGGGAACGTCCTTTGAGGAGAAGGACAATCAAAGAATATTTGGTGAAATGGAAGAATTTGCCGGTAGAGGATGCCTCTTGGGAGAATGAGGAGATCTTGTAGCATCCTAGTTTATAGTTGCTTGTGGGCAAGAAATTTTGGGAAGGGCGAACTGTAATGTCCCCTTCTCGACAGTGATCCGACAGTTGGCCGTTAGTCTATCCTGGTGACCCGTAGACTTCTCAGAAGCAGAATTAGGGTTCCCTATCTTCTAGGAGGACGTTTCAGCTTGTGTTGGAGTGTGCTTCTGAAATCTTGGTGTTTGGTTGGCAGCTCTTTTCTGGGTTTTCAGAGAGTTTCATGATGGTATATCTGGCATGATGATCCGAGTTACTTCCAGAATTTACTATTTTTAGTAAATTCTATTTCTGGCAGTGGTCTTGTTGGCTTCAGTGTTCTTGGCTTGCCTCATCAGTTGGTTCAGTTGGCAATATCAGATTTAGCGCTTGGGTGTAGTTCTGGAGAGATAAATTGTTTTAATTAAAATAACGTTTTATTTTAATTATATCTCCCTTGGTCTAGCTTCACAACTTAAGTCACTTTAAAAAAGGGGACTTTTATGGGTAGGTGCCTCATCCAAAGATTTAAGTGAATTTGTATCTTTGTTTATTAATGCTGACTTGGAGAAAAGGTACGCCACATGAGGAAGAGTGTATTAAGTTAAAAAGGCGTGGAATTTCCCTTGGAAAAAAGCACGCCATTTCTTGAGTCAAAGGTCAACAGGGAATTAGGGCAACCCTTGAGTGGAGCACACCTTCTGGTAGGTTCTAGAGGTGCTTGGCAAAAATTATAAGGAGGTTTTGGGTCTTCATTCATCATCTTGAGTTTATTGCAAAGTTATGCTGCCGGAATGGTATTAGACCTTCTTCGAGGGATGCATACCTCCTAGCTGGCTTAGCTTCTTGCTTGAAAGATAGCAACTAGTTGAGAGGTTGATTTCAGTTGAGCTATTTTGCATTGTAGTTGGTTTCCTTTCATTTAAGTCAAGTTTTGCAGTTGTTGTTCTGTCATAGTTGATTCATGTTTTTGCTCATAAGTCTGGAAATAAAAATAGAGTGCTTCTAGGTATCTTGCTTATTTGTTTCCTTGCTAGGGGTGACCCTACTTGCAAAGTTTCAGATTTTAATATTGTGTATTTATTTTTATAAGGCAAAATCGCCCCTCCTTGAGGGCCGTACATTTATGGAAATGCTTTGATTTCCGTGCAAATTAAATATGTGGCCTTTGGGTTAGTTTCTTGTTTCCTCCTTGGGCGCCTCCAGTATGAGCAATACTTGTGTTTGGTTTCATGGGATTTGAGTGAGATTTGAGTGAGTTATCATTAATTAAGTGAATTTCTATGTTGCTGGTCCTACAATTTCAGTGCAGGTCTGTCATAATCAGATTGATAAAAATGGGGTTTGTGAGTTGGGTTTGAGCTTGTGAGGTCAAGATAGGAATAGGGAAGTCACCTATTTTATTACAGCATTGTATACTTGCCTGGATGACATGAAGTTCTATCAAATTGTAAGCTGAGCAGTAGTACTGCCAACATTTTCAATTATAAGCTATTTCCCACGATTGTGGAAGGGACTGGTACTCTTTCAGTCTATAGTTTAAGTTTAATCACTGTATCCCCGCTGAACAAGTGGAAGAGGTCGGCTTGCCGCCTATTTACTCTGATTGTAATGCATTCACATCATTTGCTGATCGGCTAAGCTGTCAAAATGCTCCCGCTGAATAATTTGTATCTCACAACTCGCAATGAATAATTTGTATCTCCAAAGGATCTTATCCCAATGATCACTTATTCAAGAGAAACCACGATCTTTACTAAACACACACGATTCAAATAACTGATGTCAAATCTGCACAACTCAGCAGACTGAATTTCAGTCCAGAAAAATGATTTGAATGATAAAAACAAGAATACTTATCTTTTTATTGTTTGTCAATTCTACAAATGCAGTCAGGCGCTTGTCCTCAATGACTCGTCATAGCACAAGAGACCAAACGATCTCTCTTAAGCCTGCTTAGCAACTACGTTCCCATTCTACATGACATGTCTTCCAGGAGATGTTGATTTGAACAATATAATCTGTGCTTCGAACTCTTATACTCCTGTTGACCTTATTTGCTGACTTGGAAAATAAGTTGTGATTAAAAAAATTTCTCCAAAATATTATCTGTGCCGCTTCTTCTCCAAAGTTCGTTTTTTCCAAGCTCCTCCTGAATATTACTTTCAAACGGGTTGACTTATCTGAATAATATTGACTCCTATAGCTTCCGTCTAGACTCGCATCGATTCCCTTAATTAAGTTGATCTCCTTTGTCTTTTCTCACACATCGACATCCAAGGCTGCGCCAATAGAGAATCAAACTGATTTGGTTAAAGAGTGATGCGCCGAGTATGTGGAATAGAATTTCCTGAGTCATATTATTTGCAGATGATGTGCCCAGCCTTTGTTTAATAATTTCTCACTCTAGAGGCCATGATGCCTTCAAGGAATTCGTCCTCCAACTCTGCAAATAAATCTTCCAGGTTGAGATGTACGATTTACTTCCAAGCTGATAAGACCCTCACTAAATCGAATTTTCTTAGCTTACACAAATCTGATCAGGTCTTGTCTAAAACCTGCTCTGATACCATGTTAGTTCTATGATCAGAAATGAAAGCAATCAGAAAATGCAACACATGAGACAATGAACACCACAAGATACCTTGGGAAAACCCTCCAACACGAGGGGAAAAACCCAACAAATATATCACTTATATATTTAAGGAATAAGAGCAGAAATCTGCTTACAACTCAGGTCCAACACAAGGCCGAATTTGATACAATGAATAATGGCACCTCTCCTAGATGCGAATATACAGCATGAATATGTTTTCCCCTTGAATTCACTCTGCTGTAACAAAATAATGCTCTGCTGCTCAAGATGATGATTTGCTGCTGAAGATGATGATCTGCTGCACAAGTGCGAACTTCTTCTAGGAATGCGAATATGATAAATGACCTTGATGATAAAATGAGGTGATCATCACCTTGTATTTATACAAAATATTGTCTCTCTTCATGAGGTTGGCCTCATAGCAATAGTAAATAATGAATATTATTTCTTTAATAAGGTTGGCCCCATTTAATTATTCACAATAATTAAATATAATAAGTTGTCAAGTGAAGCGCCTCTTCACTTTAATCAATGCAATAAATGAATAGCTGTTAGGCTATATGAATTTATTGTTCAACAAGCAAGGCGGAAGTATGTAGCCCAAAGCTACAACATCAACAGTAAGCTGCAGAGTTCTACAATATATGCTTGTGAAAAATTTAAATGATTAACCATGTCTTGGCAGCATAGCCATCCAAACTTTCAGATTCAAGCTATATGGCGGAGAACTGCATATAAGATTATAAAATGAATCATAAAGCAATGAATTACACATTGATTTTCAATTCTAGGATTTTTTTCAAACATTTGACCAACAATTTGAAAGTAGACATTTCATCAAATAGGAATGCAAACTGAAAACACATAAAAATAAATATCTGGAATCAGAAGCAAGGCCACTGACGATGTAGCAATTGATATTAACTTCAATGTTGATCACATCTATCCAACAATCCTGGAAACTCATCTAATTGACATAGTTGAATAACTATTCATATAGAATCATTGATTCATCTCTAGGAATGAGTTTTCTGATTTGAACCAATTAGATCAACACCAAAAATTGGATTGATGACAACTTATCACCACTATTGTAATAGCTGGAATAAACTTACAATGTAATGAAAATCTCCATCAATGATCATAACAAATTAGATGATTGCCCGATAAAGCAACTTACATATAGCTGTGATCAAATATAATGCTGCAATCACTTTCCAAAATGGTGCAAAAGTAAGAGCAAAACCAAACAAATCCCAAAAGGCTACAATTCCTTTTCATAAGGAACAACTGCAACCAAAGGGCGAATTAATATAAAACACTGAATGCTTTAAAAGACTGCAGCTGGGACCCACAAGAAAATGCCTTCAACTAATAATATAAACAGTAGACAGAGTCAAACCAAAATCAAACCCTTGTCTCCCAATTTTAGTGCAGCAAAGTGGAGAAACCATATGAGCTGTGGGTAGGCTGCAAGGCTCACTAATAAAGTAATATTAACACATATACTCCCTGCGATTCCTTTTTCAGCTGCTAGCATGTTTAATCATTTCCTTATAGGTTGAGATAAAGGAATTATGGTGGGACCCTCAAAATTATAGATTTCTGGCAAAGTAGTATGGCAGCTTCTAAGACAAAGATATCAGCAAATATTATCTTTTGAGTATCTTTTGAAGATACGCTTCCTTTTCAATTAGTATGACAAACCCACCAAAGAAGAGTGGTGATTAGATTTAATTTAATAAAGTACTACAAGATTGTACGGCTCAAAAATGAAACCATAAACCAATAACAACTTTCTTCAAATAGTATTATTCAACTCCTAATCCAATAACATCAAGAATATTATTAAAATAATTTTCACCATCACATACAGATAATCTGGAAAATAACACTAGAACTCATAAATCTAATATTCACACAACTGAGTGGAAACCTTGCAAACTAAACTTCCACAAACCAGCTGAAATTCAGAATTTTCTCAATAAGCTCCTGAAACAGTCTTTTTGCACAAATGTATTCCCTAGATGGAGTTGCCGTTGTTGGATAAGAGGGTTTTTGTCCTCAAATCCAATTTAAAACTGAGAGGGTTTTCATCCTCTGGCCAAAAGTTGAACACTAAATGCTCAAACTTACTAAAGGAATATTTTGGCAACAAACAATGGATTCTTTTTTCCTCAAGCCCAACTCCTTTTATAATCCCCTGTTTGCTATTTTTACCCCTCCAGAAGAAGTCTCTAGAATTTCTTTTACTTTCAATTTGTCCCCCTTGTCCTATTGATAAATTTTGACATCATTTTAGGCCCTTTTTATAAAAAGTACTTTATAAAATCACTTCAATATACTTTATAATTTAATAATAAAATAAAAGTTGCTTTTTTATAATATTAAAGTTACTTTTTGGGCAACTTAAATTAAATTATTAAATTGTTTTCTTAGTTTAAAAAAAGGGACATGGCTATCTATACTAAGTCCTTCGCCTTTTTTTAAGATCAATTGGTTGCAATTTATTGAGTGGATGGAGTATGTGCTCCAATTTTGCTTAGATGTAGACAAACTAGCAACCTATTGAAACAAAGTTTGAGAGTTAGAAAATTTAAAATAAAAATGAAACTTAGAACTTGCAAATATTTTAGTCTTTAGTTAAATTTTTTATAAAACTTATTTGTGATAAAACTTTGATCGCAAGGGGCTGTAGGTGTTGGAATTGTTGGCCATGGAGTACCAAAATTAGTGAGCATCCTTCTTGAACTTGTCATGGAGAGCTTCAATACTTTGACCATTGGAGTGTACAAGATCAATGAACTCACTTGTGACTATGTCTTGCAAATTAGAATTAGGGAAGAGTTTACGAAATGTTGCGTTGTATCTTTTGGTGACTTCAAAATCTCTATATTGGGGAATCCTTGTTGACATAGAAAGAACTTGAGTACTATAGTATTTTGGACTCAATGTGAAAAAAATGTGTAGTTACTGTGTTCAATCTCTCTTCAATAATTGTGTGCACCTATATAAAGAAAGTTTCTTTAGGATCTTGCTTTTTCTTATTTACGATTTTTTTCATATTCTCAATCGTTGAGTAGGTGCTATCATATCTTTCTCTCAAACAAGACTTGTCCATGTTGGTATAATGGATCATACTCAAAATGGGCTTGATGAAACTAATGAGATACTCCACACAATCCCATCAAGAGTCATTTAGGATCATCTGCTTACTATTTGTTTCCCTTTCAATGTTGGCTTGCCTCCATATGGACCAAGTTTGGCTAATGACCATGTTAGAAAGTGCCTCCTAAATCACAAGTTGTCTCAAGATGGTTGTGTTGGAGGCAAAACAAGTCTTAGCAATAAAAATAAAATAATTTGAAACAAACTTCAAAGAAGAAAATCTAATCAAGTTAAGTTCAAAAATTAAATTTCTATGTAACTAAAGTGAAACATAAAATTTTATATTGTTTCACTTACTTCAGCAGCTCTAATTTGGAAAGTGATATGAGTATGCCCTACAACTTGTGGTGGTTGGTGATTAACATTCGAATCTCTTTGGCATATTCATACACTTTTTTGATCTAATCAACATTGTTGCCAATCTTTTGTAGCATAAGGTTGAGGGAGTGGACAACACAAGGTGTCCAAAAGATATTTGAATAATGATCTTTAACCAACAAACCAACCACTCCACAATTCTTTGCATTCTCATTATGATTTGAAGAATGTTACAAGGCCCCATAATGGCTATGATGAGGATGTTAACAATAAATTGGCCATCCTTCACCTCCCTCTCACAATCATGTCTCTAAAATCATCGCCCCTTTAGGGGACACTAAAATTGCATTGATCAAGGTTTAGTTTGTAACATCCTTCCATTGTTATTGGAAATAATAGATACCCCTGTCTTAGCCCATGAATCTCTTATGGGCTTCAATGAATCTTCTACAAGCTTGACCTCTTTTTCCAATAAGATGCCACACATTGTTTCATAATTGCTCTTGTATTCTTTTGTGGAGCCTTATTGATTTTTCTGACAACACAAGGTGTCCAAAAGATATTTGAATAATGATCTTTAACCAACAAACCAACCACTCCACAATTCTTTGCATTCTCATTATGATTTGAAGAATGTTACGAGGCCCCATAATGGCTATGATGAGGATGTTAACAATAAATTTTTCCATCCTTCACCTCCCCCTCACAATCATGTCTCTAAAAACATCGCCCCTTTAGGGGACACTACAATTGCATTGATCAAGGTTTAGTTTGTAACATCCTTCCATTGTTATTGGAAATAATAGATACCCCTGTCTTAGCCCATGAATCTCTTATGGGCTTCAATGAATCTTCTACAAGCTTGACCTCTTTTTCCAATAAGATGCCACACATTGTTTCATAACTGCTCTTGTATTCTTTTGTGGAGCCTTATTGATTTTTCTGACCACTTCTTGCCAATATAGTGAACATACAACATTGAAATCCAACCCATTTGCATAGATACATCTTAATATTTGTTAATTGGCAATCTCTTGAGCCTCATTTTGAAATACTATGCCCAATTGCCCCTTTGGTCTCTTATTTCTAAGGTGTTGTTCTTGAGGGGTGGTTGAAAGTGGGTGGCTCTCTACCACAACGCTAGGATTATATTGGGGGTAGAGGGGGCTTCATTACTTGAGATCCTTTTTTTTGCTAAAGAATGATTTGTTGTACAACCTTTTGCTTTATCTGCTTGCTTTTGCTCATGAATATATGCTACCACTTGTTTTGATGCCACATGCACACCATTCTTTCTAGAAAAAAATTGATGCCTTGTTCAAGAATGCCACACAAATGGGCTTTCCCCTAACTGTTTGAGCTTGAATACTTGACACCACACCTTTTGCAAATTCCAATATACTGCTCACAACTTGGATTTGGTTGTATCATATCAACATATTTCCAAAGAGGATAATTTGGGTCTGGTTTGAAACAGTGTCACACCATGGAGTTAGAACTAGCTGTCATTGTAATTTGTATGGCAACAAGTTTGATAAATAACACATTCAAAACAAAGGAAAACATGTATATGTATCATTGTATACATACATATAACCTAATTCATTTAATATTTTAAACAGATTGATATGGTCATAGTAGAATGAGAAAAAGAAGTCACAAACAAAACAAGAGAGTTCATTTGCAGAAAAAAAACTTCTCTTTTGCAAAAAATCCTCTTTTATGGTCTCCTTGGTATTGAATGGGCTCTTGCACACGTGAGGGAATATCAATGCAACCGCTTTGGAACCGTCAATAATCAATGTTCAACTCCCTTTATGTAAAGACAAGCAAGAATGAAAATTCAGCAAAAAGCAATGGTTTTTGCCTTCTGCAATCAAAATGAGGTAAAATGAGTTTGTTTTATTTTTTCACATGGTTTAGATGACACTTTTAAGGTCAGGGATTTGTTTTTGTCGATCATCGTCAAAGTTGAATGTGAAAAATTGTTTAAAAAGGAAAAAAAACAGCATGTAAAATAGGATGGGTTCGTTGCAAGTTTGTCATGGTTCATTGTGGTTCCATTTGGGTATGCCTGGGTGTTTTTTCGGACAAATCCACAGTCCATTTCTTGCCTCTTGTAGGAATTTCAGGTGTATTGACTCAAATCATGAATCCAGTTCGAACCAGACCTAGATTTGGGGGCAAATACCAGCTAACTGGCAACATATATTGAAACTTAACAAACAGAGGCAAGATCTGGAAGTGGCACTTTGACTATAAAATTAAGATTGCATGGATGACATTGGGGAATTTTAAGTTTTTGCACTAATTTATATGCATATTACCTGAGGATATTAATTAGTTCCTTCCAGCATGACTTTATTAGCCTTTAAATACTAGAATGCCTGAGCAATATTTTTGATTTCATAAGGATATTTTCTGGGATTTGATCTAACAAAATGCACGAGAAGATCAGACAATGATTGTTACACCCCGGAATTTGTATAGTTACTATTCTAGTAATGCTTAGAGCATTCTGGAAGGTTTTGAATGAATAAATGTGATTGAACTTTGTTGACAATATGAAATCCTGTTTACATGTTATGTTTGGCTCATTCTGTATTCTTGATTGATGTTATTCTTGAATAAAACAATGAATAGAGGAAAGTAATTAGTCTTGTTTTATATATTTGATTTATATATACTGCAAATATTGTGAGCATTTGACTGCCGTGGTTTTGTGCCATGGATGCAGGAACAGGAGCTATTCCTCCAGGTGGAGGGGAAATATCACTCAGGAAGAGGAACTTGGTCGACTAACCGGTAAAGTTGATCGTATGAGCATACACACACTTCACTAAGGATTTTAGGAACTGAGTCAGATTAAGTTGTCATGATAAGTCATCCTTAGGCTTAGGAGTTATGATTACTTCTTCATGCTTTATGAGTGGTGTTCCTTGATTGACTGACTTACTGTTCTGTGAGCCTTGAATGTGAAATGTGAACTGATAAGTTACTGATGCCTGGAATTTACAGTTAAATGTATAAATACGTGTTTATGCAATTACGTCTATTAGAGGTGCTCTGACTGGCCTATAATACACGTAATTGGAGATTTGAAAATAAACATGTATAGATATATTTAAGTGTAAACTGGGTAAGTTAATTAATATATTTAATAATATATTTAATATCAATGTTATTATAGTTTTATCGATAATATAATATAATAATATATCTAATATAATATTTGAATATTATATAGATATATTTATATATTTAAAGAAAGGTAAGTTAAAAACTATAATAATATTGTATTGAATATAATACAAAATATATTAATACATTTTAATGAGAATATTAAAATATCTAAAACTTTGGAAAGATTTTATATAAACTATAATCTTTGGCATTTAAATTTACATTTATCTTATAAAGGTATTTGAGTTTATTTACCTTTGGAAATAAAGGTAATAAGACTTTCATAGTCTTTGGTAAATACTTTGCAAACCATACAAAGGAAATTCGAAATATTGAAATACTTGGAAAATATTAAAAGGAAAAAGAATTTCGAAATTTTGTAAAGACCAATGGAAATTTATAAAAATCATTTAAGGAAATGTAAGTATGAACTATAGACTTTGGAAAGTATAAAAGAAACATTTGAAAAATCGCGGATTTCTTCCCGTGAAGAAATCGCGCGACTGTGTTAAGCAAAGAAATGGCGAAAAACTTCAGCAAATACAGTCCGCGCCCAGCTCACACTTGAAAGACTTGGTCGCGGATGCTAAAGCGCCACCATTGTGGACGCGTGGGTGGAAGAAAGGTAACAGCAATTGCAAAAAAACCCTTGATGTTTTCAAACCGAAAACTTTGGACGCCATTTGTGTTGCAGTCCGCCATTTTTGAAGGCAAGTTGAATGTTTAACCTGTACGTGGTTGATCCACGAAATTGGCATGTGATATGTTGAAACATTCTTGAGAAATTATGTTGAATCATCAACTCTTTTGCTGTGTGTTTGGCTATTCGACTGCCACTGCGGATTTTGACATTTTCAAAATGAGAGGTGTCGAATTCTCATGCCTACAAGGTAGGAAACATGAGAATTCGAAACCTATAAATAGGTTCTCACTCATTGTTGAAAAACACTCAATTTTTCATTCACTCTCCTTGCCTTGGAAAATTCGAAATACAGTGCTGTGGTATTTCTGTGTTTTGAAATTCCATTTTATGAAAGCCATTGTCATTTTATGAGAGCCATTGCCATTTTATGAAAGCCATTGTCATTTTATGAGAGCCATTGCCATTTTTGTGAAAGCCATTGCCATTTTTGTGAAAGCCATTGCCATTTGTGAAAGCCATTGCCATTTTGTGAAAATCATTTGCAATTGAGACAGTATTGCTGAGAACAACTTTTTGCATTTACCTGAAAGTAGTATTTGCTTAAGCTGAGAGAAGGCTGCGAAGGACGGTGGAGCAAGGATTGAAGCTACCGATCAAGCTCATACGCAAAAGGAAATCAGGCATGAGATATATGTTGATAGATTTTCTGTCATTTATTTTAAAATGTATGATTAGATTGCTTGATTATGTCTTGCTTTATGAAAGGAAAAATAATAAGAAACCTCTATGTTCTATGAAATTGCTGAATTGGGAATAGTTTAATTCCTTAGAAAAGGCTTATTGAATTTAAGAGATAGCTTAAAGAGCTGGTCAAATTGGGGAATAGTTTAATTTCCTTAGAAAAGCTTTTGAAATAGCTTAGAGAACTTGATGAATTGGAATAACTTAAAAGCATGTTGAAACGAATCAGTTTGAAATCATAGATGAATTTGAAAGGGAAATATTTGTTTACTTTTAGTAAAGTACCTTATAATTTGTATTGCTTGAATACTGCTTGAATTCCTTAAGTAAAGGAAAGGGATTAGTTATTAATACTAGGACGAGGGTGGATTCAGAACCAAGGTAGTCTAAAGCTTTAGAGTTAAATAGGTTAACTAGAGAAAGCTACGTACTCCATGGATAAAGATTTCCATGTTGGGAAGTACCAGAGGGACCCCTTGTTGACTGTACTCCATTTCCTGTTTAAGTAGTTGAAGTAGGAAGTCTAGGGTGATTGACTACCCACTGAAGGACTCAACCTACGCGTAGGATAAGGCAGCCTTAAGTCAAACCAAACCTGACTTAGTGCAAGTGATAGATGACCGTCAGTATAAGTACTGCCGAAATGCTTTGGCCAAAGTAGTGTAGTATACCTAACGTCCACTTAGACTGTGAGACGAATTACACTGTCAGTTCACAGTAATCCAGGTTACATGCTAGATTGAGATTGTGAGGACACAAGGATTTAGTTATGTAGGATTACACACTATGCTCAGTTGGTCATACAGAACCGGTTACCCAACCAATCTCCTCGAAGAAGGGAGGGCCGTCTACTTAACAGTAAACGTGCGGGGGACCGCAATATAAGTCCGTGGTTGGTGGAAAAGCACCTGAGTGATGTTTCCCCTCCACCTTAAGACTTCTGATGAACCAAGGTTTGAAAGGGAAGATCCTGGACAGTCTTATTCCTATTTGCTCAAAAGCTTCCGAGCTATGTTTGAAACTTGTAAGATTCTTACCTTGCTTTTTATTTTGAAGAAAAGTAATCATGAAAGCGTACTCTGTTATTTACTTGGAAAATAGAACAATGATGTATCGTGTCTTTTATTTCTTTATGATGAAATGTTCAATTAGAATGAAAAGAACAGTTATTTACTTTGTCGTTTAATTGTATTTCCTTGTATCTTATTAGTGAAAATAGAAAATTTTTTGTTTACCCGGTTTTTGGGTTGTTACAATGATGAGAAACAGTACCAGGAAGGGTAGAGAGTGCAAGCTTACAATTATCTGCAAGTCAGCTGTCTGTTACTTAGAATTTATATATCTGCTCATCAATTTTGCCCCTTCCTGAGTTAATTTGAATTAAACAATACTGTTTTTGGCTGAAATTGAGAGAGCTATTTTGCAAAGGTTTCTGTTGTATAATATTTAAAGTCTAGTGCCACTGTGCTTTTGAAGGATATCAGACATTGTTTAAGTCACGACCTATGATAAGCAAGGAATTTTCAAGTAACTGTTTCCAATTTGATGTGGTTGCCAAGCAAGAAAGTTTGGATGGAAGAACATGGTTATCGGCAGGCTGTAGATAGAAAGGGCAGTTAACTGAATGTTGCACTCACATTCATTTATGGCTTGACGTGTTGTTTATATGTCACAGATAGTTATTTCTTTTATACTTAGAGGGAAAATTATGTAGTTTGCTGTCTAGAATTTATTTATTGATGGCTTTAACATACCATACTATGAATTCACTTGATTACTTCTTTTCCAATTTGATTGCAGGAAGCATTTGGTTGATACCTTGACATGCACGAGCTTTACAATGAATATGTTAATTCAAAGTTTGGACAACTTATTGATTATTCTGCATGTCTTGAAGAATTTCCAAAAACACACAATGTTGTTCGTAATCACAAGTTGACAAGGTGAAGCTTGACTGTTCAATTTTGTGAATAAACTAATTATTGTCAGAGTCATTTAGTATCGTCTTTTTGAAAGCTTCTAACTGCACTTTATTTACAGAAGTCTTTGATGGAAATTATTTAGTTACTAATATGCCAATCCTTTGTGTGTTGCAGACAATACAAGGATTATTTAACACATTTGTTAGACTATTTCATATCTTTTTTAAGTTTTTTTCAGCAAAAACAACCTTTGCAAGATCTGGACAAAATATTCTCGAAGGTTTGTGTGATGTATTGGGTTCTAGAATTTACTGTTTAGAATGGACATCTATACTTTGTTCAGTTTCTTTTTATTTTAGAAATCATAACTTTGGATATATGGAATTACTGAGATCAGTAAGTCAGTTGCACATATACGAAGTATAAGACAGCAGATGTTATGCCCTTCCTTCTGTCAATTAGTGGCCATTTGTAATGAAGTTGCTAGAATTTATTTGACAGGTTGAAGCTGAATTTGAGGAACATTGGGCAGGTGGTACTGTGCATGGATGGGAGGATAAAGGATTAGGAAATGGAGAGCCTTCTAACACTACAAGAGTCCATTGACGTGGATTATTATAATTCTGTGGATGAAATGGCTGAGCTGGGTCCAGAAAGATTGAAACAGGTTACTGATCTGTCATCTCATCATAAGTTTTACCATTGTGTTGGCTGCCTATCCTTTTGTTTGAAATCACTCAAGAGAATGCTTAACCTGTATTTATGATTGATTTATATAAGTAACTATAAAAGCATTCTGTATTATTAAATGAAGATCTATAGAGAAGTTGAAGCCTTATTTTTCTTGAAGAACAAGAACATGAATAAAATGAAAGACTAAATAAAACAAAGTGTACATTTGGCATCAAATAATATTTTCATTTACTAATATGACTAATGCTCCCTATGGTAAGGCCTATAGGCCTTTTTATAGTTACTTTCTCTTTGTGTTTAAAATATAGAAAATTTTGATTTTCCCTGCCTCATTTACAGGAAACACAGCTAACATTAAAGTAGAGTTTATGACAAAGCTAATGAAAATTTAAGACACTCAACACTTAAGGCCCAAAGAGTTTTTGACATCTTACCATTCTGATGACAATTATATAGCTAGGTGTTGAAGTGTCTCAGGTCCGTACACTGTAGCTTCTTTGGAAATAAGTGTTTTCATTATCATGTATGCAGTAGGGACCTTGTTCTCAACTTGTCTCTGATTGCCAAATGCTGAAATGTTCTTAGAGAAGGTTGACGTGCCCTTTGATCTCCCAAGGGTTTCAACTTGGCAATTTTACATTTTGTCCAATCACCTTCTTAAGCAAGACCTGTTAAAGCCTTAAAGGCACTATGCATATGATTTATATATTTATTATTAGCCCCTCAAGGCAGTTCAATTATAAATGTAAGTTTGCTTACTTGTGCTAAAATCTTCCAAGGTATATATCTTGGCTTTAAGCTTGTCTTTTCCTTATCCTAGGATTATTGTAATTTTTTTTTGTGAATGAAGTTGTCATCTGAAGAAGAACCAATTATCTTATTTGAATAGCTACTCACACAAGTGCCGATCCTTCTGGGTTTTCTTCTTGTTTAATGTTAATTTGAGTTTTCCTCTATATCTGTTGGTTCTCCTGTATAGAATCAGAGTCTCGTGGCACTTTATGTCATTTTGAACAGTTCCATATTTTCAAAGCGTCAAAGTTGAACTAATTAACATAAAAATTAGCATCTCTAATCAAATCACCTGATAAGGTCATACTTTAGTGAGAAGGTAAGGGTGCCATATCAGGCCAACAAACTTACAAGGACATAATGGCCATTCAACTTAGCTGAACTTTCTATTCTGGTAACTGTCCTCAAATAGTCATTCTCACTACTCTAAGGTCTACAGGATTTTTTTTAGCTACTTTCCCTTTGTGTTTTACATGTTCTTTTGCCTGGGTATTAATCTTGAGTTCTTAAAACCTAACATGAAATTACACCTTATTTTACAAAATTAGTCCTCTCATGTTCTTTTCCTTGTGTGATAATCTTGAATTTTTGAAAACTAACAAATAACTACCTTTATTTTACCAAATGAATGTTAATTGACAGAAATTTTTAAAGACTAAAAAATCTTTACCCTGAATGATCCGAAATTTGGTATAGTTGTTCGGTTCTAGTAGGTCTTGAAGACAAGTCACTGGGGAACCATGAAAGATCTCGTGCAGCAATGCTGGAAGTGTTGTGGTTTCACTCTAAATGATACAAGAGCTTTTGCAACACCATTTCTGATCTTGTGCAGTTCTTTCTACTGCTGGAATTTCTTTTGTTGGGGTCCTAATAACACCTGCATCAATGCTGCAAGCTGGTTGAATGGCTAGGTGAAATGGATGTTGAGTGTGACACTTGGGGAGTTGGTTTTGAGGATGGTCAGGAACATCATCATTGTTGTTGGAATCGATATGTACAAGTTTTCGCTAACTGAAAAAAGCATCTTGGTTCATCACTAGAAGTTGAAGGGATAGTTTTAAAATGCTCAATGACCATCCCTTTCCTTTCTTAGCATAGATAAGGAACGGATATAGTGTGGAAAATGTATGTAAACAAAGGAATGTATGTAGGGTTTTTGATGGACATAGGAATTTATTAGGGGTGAACGAGTTTGCAAAACTGTTGAAAGAACTCCAATTAACCATGTTGGTGATGTAATCTCTATGCACTGATAACAAATAGTGATGGTATGCTAGCAGCATACTCTCCTAGAGTTTGTCACCTGTTCGAAGAGTTTTCTGTAGTAGTATTTGGTGTCATATTCTAGTTGTGGTGCTTGGCCTGCTTCCTTGGTATTACTTAATTCCTTATTGTTTTCTAAACATTTAAAGTAGAGGACAGCGATTGGTGAGAGCTGTTTGTTAAGAGCTAGCATAGAAAATCTATGTTTGCTGCACACTAGGGTTTAAAATCTATTGTTTATGGATCAAGTGGTATTAGGGGCAGCTTGTTCTTGGGAGCTAAGCAGGTTGTGCGAATCTTATGCATGCTACAAGGTTAACTGGTAGTGGTGATTAATACCCATATGAAATCAAGACTAGAACAAGGGAGTGGATGAGAGCTATAAGAGTTATGGCCAGAGAAGAAGAGAATGACGAATTCTCTTGTAGGAAACTAGAGGAAGATGTGGCAATAATCTCCAACACTATAGAGAAGATAGATTGGATTGAGAACTTAATGGAAACATTAGCTGAGAATTTTGGAATGATTAAGGTCATAGAGGATGAAGTTTGGAATGACTAAGGCTATAGAGGATGAAGGTGAACCAAACAAGACTGAAACCAATGATGCTACTTGTGGCAATGTCAAGGACAAAGTGCATAGGAGTATATATGTGAATACCAGAATAGGCAGTTCAATTGGGTAAGGATGTCATGGAGAAAGAGGTGTTGATGAATTATACCAGCAGTGAGGCTAAAAATCCAGAGATAAAGACAAGGGAAAATTGACGAAAAGTAACAATACGATTGTCGTAAAGGACAAAGGCAAAGGTAAAGTCAAATCCCATTGTTCCCACTATGATAAGGATGATTTGTATTAAGATTTGGCATCCTCATGGAGTAATAAAAAAGGATTCCAATGCCATTTTGATGAACAAGGGTAAAGAGATAATATGAAGATTCCAATTCATGTGATAGAATCTCTTGCGTTGTGTACAAAGAAGCATGTGTAGTGGGTGAAAGTTTCAATCAAAAGAAGAAAAGGAGCTTATCGAGTTTTTCCATATCAAGGTATGCTCCTCATCAAGGAGGAGGAGGTAGATTCGCTTTTTGATGTTTGTTCTTAAGCCAATTTGATTTCTCAAAAATTGTAAATGAGCTGGAGTTGCAAGTGGTGGATTACTCTCAGCCTTATGCTCTTGATTGGCTTAAAGTTGGAGCAGAGATCATGGTTTAGAAACAATGCAAAGTCAAGTTCTCCAATGGGTGTGGATACAAGGACAAATTGCAAGCAAATACGGTTCCATCAGATGTTTGTGCAGTGATCTATGTTAGTCCATACCTGTACATAAGGGATGCTACATATTGGAGGAGGCCTAATCAATATAGGCTGATCCTAAATGGGGTGCCATCTGCATTGAACATAGTGGAGAGAAAGGCAAAGCTCACCATGGTGAGTGCTTCACATGTCATGTTTTATTAATGCTAGTGGC
>CM021107.1:163950647-164024023 GCA_007115665.2 Sequoiadendron giganteum
TGCATGTAATCTTGACTGAATACTAACTGAACTTAATTTTACAAATCAAATGCCAACTAGATGTAACTGACTTTGACTCAACTTATCTTACATGCAGATAACCACCAACTTGGATTAGCCAGCTCCTCCTATAATATTTCTTCCTACAAGAAGTGTTGCCTTATATTTTCAATTATATGGGTTTTGTGGTTTCTATTCCTAAGGCTTCTTGTTCATTATGAGTCTACCCCTCTGAATTTGGTTGGCTCCCTACCAGTTAGGTGTTTCAAGATGTCGGGGCTCTCCTGTGAGACATCCTTGGCAAGAAAACTATTTCACTAAATTAGGTACTCTGTCTGCAGGCACTTGTCTCAGGTTGCAAGGATCCAATGAGGAATTAATATCAATTCACACTCATCATCCAATGGGGATATTTTGGTAGACTACCTACTCGACTTACCTCCCTCAGCATGAATTCATAATACATCCCATTTCTCTTTGCTGAACAACTCTAGAGTGTCCATTAAATTTGGGTGAAAAATCTTCATAGGCCCTTTTCCTAAAAGAATTTGCTTGTACTGTTGCAACTTGAGAAAGACTTGACCTCCCACCTTAAATTCTCTCTCAAAAATGTGACAATCCACTAAGATCTTCATCCAATCATGTGTCATCTTCAAATGTTCCTTGTTAGCCAGCAAAATCTGCTGACTATCCAAATTTAAGTCTCATGTTATCAGTAACTTGGTCTCCTGTAGATCCAAAATAATCAATGAAGGCAGGCTATAACTGTAGAAACTTTCAAATGGAATCATACCTATATACATTTGGTATGTGGTGTTGTGCCAATTCTCAACAAAGTGTAAACATATGAACCAGGTACCCTGCAAATCAATTACACAATTACATAATTACAGAAATAACCCTCAATGATCTTATTGACAATCTCTATTTGACTACTATTCTGAAGGAAATAACTTGTGCTGAAGAATAGAGTAGCATCTGTAAGCTCAACAGTTCCTTCCAGAAATTGCTAGTAACTTTAGATCAACACTTTCAGAAAGGCAAAGAATGAACACCTATTGATAAAGAGATCAGAGAAAGTTCACTGAGGTGGGAAACAAGTCTGGTCAAAGTCAAAATATGCAAGGCATGGAGTGTTGATCATTGTGTCTCCTCAAGTGTTAGAAACAGATTTCATTGAGAGGAGATTTGAACTGACATGTCTGTGTGCAAGAATTCCTACTTAAAGTTGAAATTGCTGCACAATATTTTTCTGCATCGTTGGATAGCACATCATGTGGTTTCACATTTCATGAGTTGCTTGCCAGACAAAAGAGAATTCAGATTTTTGGATGAAATTTATTGACTCATTGTTGGTCGCATGAAGCAGAAAATATTTCATGCACAACAGAAAACAAAAAGTGCAGGGCAGCCAACTATTTCATGCACAGGGTAGAAAACAAATATCAGCATCCAAACCTCAAAAAAAGGTAGAGAAATTAATGTTTATCATCATGGGACTGATTGCCACTAAAGTCATGTTTGAGCGCTCTTTGAAAGTGGCATTACTATGTCAGACTTTCGCCCAGCCTTGAAAGGATTTCAAACAGAAAATTTGGTGGACTCAAGTGATTTTTGTCATCTTCAAAATCAAGTTAAAAAGCACTGGAAGGTAAGAGCACCTTACAAGTGGCTCTACTAGCAAAAAGTTCCACTAAATCTTCATATAGAGAGTCGAACAGCTTGTAAACTTGTGCTCAACATGAAAATGTGTAAGTGTTGGTATTGAGGCACACTTTTTGGTGATGACTGTAATGAAAATATGCTCTAACCACAATTTTTATGACAACTGTAATGAAAAGTTCCTCTAAACGCACTTTTTAGTGAGAAATGTAAAATAAATCTCCTCCACTGAACATCTATTGAACTTTGCACTCATTTTTTCCAATCATCTTGAAACCCTAGTACAAGTTCAAGACAAAGAAGTCATCTTTCAAGCATGAAGTTGCCATGGCAGAAAATTCAAGTTTGAATGTTTAGCAAATCATCATGACTAAAGGTTTCGAAGTGTTTTCAAAATAATCGCTATGATCAATACAAGGGTAAAGCTTTATCATAATCAACCAAAGCCACCTAAGCTACCTATTTAGAAATATATTTTTAATTCGAGCTAAAAATAGCTCGTACTATATTTAGTAGTTACCATTTTCAAATAGAAGACCATATTTTGGGATTTACAATTTTTAACCAAAACTATTTATAATGGCTCAAGCTATTTTTTGTAATCTCTATTTTTTGCACAGGGAGCTTTTCGAAGAGTTGACTATTTTTAGATATCTTACCATGCAAGACATGTAACTTCTAAAGTATAATGTAATTATCAATTGAACTAACAGTTTCATATCTTGGAATTAGAAATAGTGGATAGGATTAAATTGTAATTAAGCTTGCATACATGAAATCATGGTATCCATAATAGAAGTAACAATTAATTTCCCTCATTTTTTTTCACGCAATGCTTTGTAAATAGTATAAATAAATGTTATTTTGCACTTAATTCCTAATGGTAATTCTCACACCTATATATTGCTAAAGTTGCTATTCACCAAATATTCATGACTATTATTCCAAAATAAATACTATGCCTATTTCACTTATAATTTATTGTTGATGTATTATTGGGCTTTATCAATTGAAACTTAACAATTATGGAAAGCTTTGTGTTGCAATAGGTGTTAGATCAATAGTTGTAGCTTTGAATGCAACTATCATGTTTTAACATATAATATCATGTGTGTGTGCTTGAATCTATCCAATCCATGTATAGTTATATTCATAGTTTACATGCTCGGACTCAGAGAGTACTTGGCAAGCCCAAAAATTTCGACTTGGCAAAAACTCAGCAACTTAAAAATAGTTAACTATATGATAACTGTTATGGTAATGCCATAATAGCAAGTTAACAGTATAACAATAACTTAACACGGTAATGCCATTAAAACATGTGTACAACAATATAAGTTAACTATATACAAACTTAAATTGTTCATTATGAAAACTGATAATGTGTATCATGGAACTTGAAAGAGAATAATCGGCGAATGAATATGTTTTTTCATGAGTACTCGGAGGTATTTTCATAAGTACTCTACAAATATTCAGTGAGTGAATATGTTCAAGTCAAGAGTACTCACCATGGCAAAAAATGTGTGATTACTCGGCTACTCGGAGAGTACTAACAAAGTATGTAATCTATGGTTACATTATTTAGTCTTCGTTTTTAACTAAATAGTTCAAGTTTCTAGTCCTAGGATTTATTTTTATCCAAAAAGTTTAAAATCCTTTGCCATGTGTTGAAAAAGAATCTCAACCTTTTAACCTAAGAAAACCCAAAAAAATACACATTTAAAAAAGTTTCAACATGAATGTGAAATCTCCAAAAGCATGAAAAATTTGTAAATTGCGAGTACATATTGTTCATCGCAGGTTATTTTATATTTTATAGGAGCTTCCTCTTTTAATTCGAAGAACAATTCTACTACATATATTTTTGTTTTGTGTTGCACTAAAAAGTGCTAAATAAACTCCATATACACAGGGCATGGCTCCATCAAAGTACCCCCAATCTAAGAGCTTCCATTGACCTTTCAATTCCTCCTATAGTCCATCAACAAACAAGTAAGCTCAACAAGTCCTCGCTTGACATAAAACATGCATGCATGATCTGCACAACTTTATAATATACTCATCCACTAACCCGTTCTATCTTTAACAATGAATACAAAGTTCAAAAAACTTCTCGTGAATTTTCCTTTTTTGAAGACAATAGTAATCAGCTCAATAAATTCTTACAATATATTGACAATCCCCCATGCCCAGGTTGTAACCATGTCATCCATAGATACAAGACTCACAAAGATTCAGCAAGTCTTGAGGCATGCAAATGAAAATGAGGTCCAAAGACTCATGACTTAGGCACTTGTCGAGTTTGATAAGACTTGTCGAGTTCTACTAGGTACTAGGTAGACTCAATCACAACAATAGTAAGTAAACAATAGAATAAAGGGAAAAAATAAAAAAAGGTAAAACCTAGTGCCTTAACATGGCCTCTAAGATTCTAAAAGCACTCTCATTTCACTTGCAAGCACAATGAATTAAAAAAATATATTGGAGCCAAAATCACATGCCATTGAAGGAAAAACTAGCAAACAAGTTGAGGCAAGCATCTATGTTCCAAGGTGTTTCAAGGACAAAGGCAACGAGACATAAGGGATATATATATAAAGAGAGAGAGAGAGAGAGGTACTCAAATTTCTACTAAAACAATGATGGGCAATGTCTGCGGAAGTCTGCACGTGTAATGTCCCCTTTTCCTAGGCAGTTGATAGATGCAGTGGTTTGTCTACCAACAGGAGGCAAGCATCTATGTTACAAGGTGTTTCAAGGACAAAGGCAATGTGACAATAAGGGATATATATATAAAGAGAGAGAGAGAGAGAGAGGTACTCAAATTTCTACTAAAATAATGATGGGCAATGTCTGCGGAAGTCTGCACGAGTAATGTCCCCTTTTCCTAGGCAGTTGACAGATGCAGTGGTTTGTCTACCAACAGGTCCCCGTAGGCTAACATGGTGTTTAGGCGGGCCTTTGAGGGTGATCTATGGCTCTTCAGCATGCCTTTTGGTGCTTATTTCAATACTCTTCAGCTCAGTGTCCCAATTTATTTGTGGTGTGCCTTCTAGAGGCCATTTAGGACACTTTTACCCACACTATTTTTAGTCACTTGGATGTGTTGCTCATACTCACTATTTATAGTAAGTCATGGTATGGTCAACTGCTATCACGCCTATATCTAGAAAGTTGATGGATTACTCCCATGAGTTGATATTGGTATTAATCAGGGAGTTAATGATTTAATTTATATTATTAAAGTTAATCCAATTTAACTTTAATAATATTAATTATTATGGATGACTTTAAAAAATGGTATTATAAGGAGTTTAAAAGGTGTTATGAGACATTTGCATAAAGTATTATTATTTTAATGTTTGACCCCTCAACTTTATGAGTTGAAATATTTAAATGACCATCAAAAGCAAATATTATTTAAAAAGCATTGAATGGACAAGTGGGACATGGGTTGTTGGTGAAGTATAAAAGGCAAACTTAATGCTTTTTCCATTCATTCTTGTTTGCACAAATTTTGAGAAGAGCTGAAGCAAGGGTTTGTTGGTTGTGAAGCCATAGCTTTTTGAGGACAAAAACCCTCAAGAGGAACAACACGGTGCAGGAGTGAAAGATCTCCCAAGCCTCCATGCAGACAATTCCATTTCAGGGGTTGTGCATTGCGCTTCAAGATTGCTTAGAAAACTTATAGGAAAGATTCAAGTGTTGCCTGGTGATCATATTTTAATATTTATATCTACAACGTACAAGAAGATTTCAATACCCAGGGTTTGAATAGTTCATTAGGATATTACTAGGCTTGTTGGTTGATCATTGATTGAAAACATATCGCAGATTTGGAGTTGGCAGGGATTAATACTATTTTCTAGCTTTGCCGCCATACTCAGAGGGATCCAAGGTTTGGTCGTGGTACTTCCCTATTCACAGTTGCACCTTCAAACTTCAAACTAGGTGAAGGGTTTTAAAGGATTCATTTCTGCTAAATGTTATGTATTGAGTTTGTATTTATCATTGTGGAGGCATGAGTATTGAACAGAGATCTGAGCATGGAGTTTCTGCAAATACTTCATTGTCTTGCAGCTATTCACCATTCCAAGGCAAGGATTGGTCTATATTCTCATTCCAGTCTGCAACACAAGGGGAGCGTGGAAATTTCTAAGTTCATAAGGCCATGGCAGTGATGCATGGAGCTGAACATACCTGCTAGGCGTTGACAAACTTGTTGGGTGTGATTTCCTGTAGAGGACCACCTGCCATATGGGTCAGCATTTATATTTTCTTCTATGAATCAGATTTGCCAGCTGTGACAGTCTATCAGGCACTTCTTTCAGCTGGGAGTTTACCAAAATTAGTATTTAATGTTGTGAACTGTTACTTGAATAATTTGAATGTATTTTTCTGAGTGATGCCACCATATGAATCTACGTTAAGCTTGGTTTCAGTTGTATCAACATTGTTGTTATGATATATCACAATTATGAATTACTTGCATAAAATGGTAAACCTTGAATACTGAAGTAACTGCCTGGAAATGCTTTAGTCTCAGTCATTACCATGTTATTTGTTTGACAAAATGTCTCATATGTCAAACTGAAACAATTGAAGGGGAAATCGCAAAATTTTAAACTCAGATCGGGGGTGGGACATTTTTATTAGAACTAGACATAGTTCCTTTTTTAATGCTTCTATTTCTTTCAGTTAAGTCTATAATCACGTCTCCGTGATTATTGCTTCTCCAACTTTGTAGTCTATTTAGTTATTCTTTCTTGTGAATAGATTGATTTGAATATTGCAAATTCGTCTGCTTTGCATCTGCAACATGGTATCGGAGCTAGGAAGCAAAATCGCGAATATTATTTTTGAGGGCTTTTTTAAGAAGCAAAACTGCATGAAGGTTTTCAGGGCGCGTGTAACCTTGTGTGAAGGCATCTGAAGGGATCATCGCGTCTTCTGGAGCTGTGATTTTTGACCTTTTCTTTTCTATGTTTTTGTGTTCTTGTCTAGCGTGGATTTTACCCTCATTCTACGCTCGGAATACACCTTGGCCATGATTTTGATCAATTTTTTGTTGCGTTTTTTTTTAAGAAATCCAGTGCACATTTTCGTTTGAATTTGGCCGCGTTTTTTTACCTCTGTTTGGCCGCGATTTGAGGCTTTTTGTGATCGTGTTTTGTCTCCCATTCTAGGCATGCAATTTTTTGCAGCTTGGCGACCATTTCTGAGCACGTTTTTGTGTTTTTTTCTTGGTCATCTCTTTTGGGCTCGACTTTCTCATCTTCCTGCTATGTTTTTCAAAAGCAACCAGGGCTTTTGGATTCTAGGTGTCTGCTAAACTTTTGACATAATTTTTTATTAAAAAAAAAAAAAAAAATTGTGAGCAGATTTTGTGTTCTTTACAAACGTGTTTTGGCAGCTAGGGTTTCTGATAAATCCATTGTTTGGAGTCCAAAAAAATTCTGACAGTAGATTATTTTTGGGTTTTTCGAGAAGACTTATGGGTTGGTCTCCGTTTTTTCTGGCTGTCTTGAAATTCGTGCCTTGAAATTTGTGCCAACAGATTTGTCTTGATTTTTGTGGCAAAAATTGCTTCAAATTTCAGTGCTTTGAAATTCGTATCTTGGGTTTTGTGCATTCAACCTTTCAGGTATTTTTTTGTACCTAGGAATTCGTGTTTTCAATTTGCAAAAATTCTTCTTTGTGCCTCGAAATCCGTGTTCAGATTTTTTTTGGGGTTCAAGGTGTGTTGTCTCAAATTTTGTGTCGTCTATCTACTTGTGTCATCTTCATTTTTTGTGCCTCAAAAACCGTGAAGCATGGCCTCTTTGACCAACATCATGTTGGACAACAATCAGAAGTTCAACGGTTGCAATTACAACACATGGAAGCAACGTATGATGATGATATTTGAGTATCAATGTCTTGACCAGATTGTTTTGGGCACCATGACACGACCTCTCACAGTTGATAAGGATCAAGTGAAGTTTGATGAGTAGAATCGAGAAGCCATTATGCTCATAAAGTTATCAGTCACTAATTACCGGTTACCTCAAGTTCCTCAAGGTAAATCCGCGAAGGAAATATGAGATCTTCTGAAAGATCTTCATGAGACTTCCGACAAGAGTCGTGCGTTCTTTCTGAAGAACATGTTTTCCATCATCATGGATGAGAATACACCTCTGCAGGCACACTTGACCAGGATCAAGGACATGCGAGATCAGCTCGAGGCTATTGGTCGGAAGATGGAGGAAGAAGATATGGTGATGATCACTTTGAAGAGTTTACCACATCCGTATGAGCACTTTATTGAGACGCTCAACATTACAGCAACTAATGTTGACTTGACATTTCCAGATCTCTACAACAAACTTCTACAGCAGGATCGTTAGAAACAACAATTTGGTACTAGTGCCACTTCATCCTCTTCGATGCAGGCATTCCCTGCAAAGACATTTCAGAAGAATAAGGGCAAGCCTTTGTCCTCTCAACAGCAAAATCAAGGGCAACGAAGAATATTTAGTGCAATTATTGTCTCAAATTTGGCCACATGAGGAAGGATTGGCAGAAACGCTTGGCCTCTGAACAAGGCAAGCAAGGAGAGTCTCGACCGAAAGCACATGTGGCAAAGCACACTGAACAAAAGGAGTTTGCCTTCTTTGCATTCATGGCAAAGAGTCCTATAGATCCTATATATACTTCTGCTTGGTACATTGACTCTGGTGCTTCACGCCATTTCATGCATCGTCGGGATTGGTTCATTCAGTACATGCCTTTCAGAGATTCAGTTATCTTTGGAGGAGGCGAAGAGTATACTATTGTTGGCAAGGGTAATGTTTAGGTTCAGTCTGGTGGGAGAAATTTGATATTTCTCGATGTATACTTTGTACCTACCATGGAGTTGAACTTACTTTCTGTAAGTCAGATTATGACTCACTCTCCTCAGTTGGACATCGTCTTCAGTATGCATACATGCAGTATTGTTGACAACGAGACACAAACTACAGTCATTCAGGGACTTGACGATCATGGTCTTTATAGACTTGTTGATTCTGGTGATTCTCAAGAGCACACTATGGCAACCAGGAGCACTTCTATCAGCAGTCTCTGGTACCAACGTTATGGGCACCTGAACATGCACTATCTCTCTCAGTTATCACAAGATGATCTCATTGGTGGTCTACCTGCAATTCAGACTCAAACTCATGGAGTTTGCGAGGCTTGTCAGGTTGGAAAGCAACATCGGACTCCTTTCTCCGATGGCAACTCATGGCGGGTTTCAAGGGTTTTATAGTTGGTCCACGCTGATGTATGTGGTCCAATGCACATGCCTTCCGTCACTGGATCCAAGTATTTTTTTCTTTTTGTTGATGATTTCAGCAAAAAGATGTGGGTGTATTTTTTGAAGCTTAAATCAAAGGTGTTTAGCATATTTCAGCAGTTTAAGGCCTTGGTGGAAAAAGAGCCCGGTTCTTCTATTATTACTCTCAGGTCTGATAATGGGGGGGAATTTTGTTCCAAAGACTTCTCCACATTTTGTGTTGCACATGCCATAAGGCGCCAATTCACCACACCTTACACCCCTCAACAAAATGGCGTAGTCGAGCGTCACAATCGTACCATTATAGAAATGGCACGTTCTATGTTGGAACATAGACATGTTCCTAAGAAGTTCTGGGCTAAAGCAATGTATACTACAGTTTATCTTCTAAATAGATCTCCTACTCATGTTGTGAAGAAGATGACTCCTGAAGAAGCCTAGTCTAGACGTAAGATGAACATTAGTCACCTGAAGTTTTTTGGCTCCACAGCTCATGTTTGGATTACTGATGCTCAGCACACTAAGTTGGATTCCAAGAGCCAGAAACTCATGTTTACAGGTTATAGTGAGAACCATAAGGCATACAGACTAATAGATGCAGACACTGATCATCTAATATTTAGTTGTGATGTTGTGGTTGATGAGAATGGTGGGCTCTTCTATCAATCTTCACCTATTTGTTCTGGGGTTCAGCCTCAGAAAGATTCTGATTTGGGTGTTTATTTTCCACTTGGTCCACTTTATGGGAGGGATTTCGTAGAGGTGTAGGCACCTTAGTAGCCGCTTCCACCACTGGCTCTTATTCAACACGATCTCGATGTTCTTCCAAATATGTTAGTTCCGGCCGATCTAGTAGAGGTTGTTCCTCCTAATTCCGATATTGGTTCATCTACTCTTCGGCCTAAATGGTCGGCTTCGACTATTGGTGCTCTTCATGATGATGAGTTACTAGAGGGTAGATCTGCTCGGAATAAGAGAAAACACCAAAATATAGTGAACTTTTCTCTTATGGCCAACCTTCATAGCATTTCAGAGCCTCAGACATATATAGAGGCTAAAGGCACACCTAAGTGGGAACAGGCTATGACAGCTGAACATCATAGTCTCATGCAAAATCACATTTGGGAGCTTTCAGATCTTCCGCATGGGAAGAAACCCATAGGTTGCAAATGGTTTTACAAGGTTAAGTATAAGGCTGATGGAACCCTTGATAAATACAAGGCTAGGTTGGTAGCCAAAGGGTTTTCATAGTAAGAGGACATTGACTATGAGGAGACTTTTGCTCCTATAGCCAAGATGAGTACCATTCGGCTTGTCCTCTTGATAGTAGCTCAATTTGGATGGAAAGTCCATCAGATGGACGTAAAGAGTGCCTTCCTCAATGGTAATTAGCAAGAAGTTTACATGACGCAACCTCCTGGATTCAAGGTTGCTGGTAAAGAACACCAAGTATGCAAACTGGTGAAAGCACTCTATGGCCTTAAGTAGGCACCACGGGCTTGGTACATGAAGATTGATCAGTATCTTATTGATCATGGCCTTCAACGAAGTCCTTCTGACTCTAATCTGTATGTCAATTGGACTAGTGATGATATCTTGTTCCTAGTTGTCTATGTTGATGACTTAATCATTACTGGCAGTTCAAATCATCTGGTTGAGGAGATCAAACATAATGTCAATCAATCATTTGACATGACAGATTTGGGACTCCTCCATTATTGCCTCGGTATAGAGGTTTGGCAATCTAGTAGTAGTACCTTCATTTCACAGTCGAAGTATGCCAAGAGCTTGTTGGACAAGTTCCAGATGACAAATTGCAAACTTGCATCTAAACCTATGGAGAGAGGGTTGAAGTTATCAGCTCATTTGGATTCACCTATGTAGAATGAATCAGAATTCAGGCAACTTGTGGGCAGCCTCATCTATCTCGCTGCCACTAGACCTGACCTTAGCTTTGTAGTGAGCTACATCTCGCGCTTCATGTCAGCCCCTAAAGCTGAACATTGGGTTGCAGCGAAACGTGTGCTAAGATATGTGAAAGGCATTTCTAACCTTGGCATTTTATATGGAAGGTGCAAAGATCCAAAGCTGATTAGTTATACAGACTCAGATTGGGCAAGTTTTGTTGATGACAGAAAGTCTACTTCAAGGTATGTATTCAGTTTGGGTACAGGTGCAGATATATGGACCAGCAAGAAGCAACAGGTAGTGGTTCTCTCCTTGACCAAAGCAGAATATCGAGGAGCTGTTAAAGCAGCTTGTGAGGCAGTTTGGCTTTGAAGGATGCTCACAGACATGCAAATGTCTCAAGCAGGACCTTCCCCCTTATATTGCGACAATCAAGGGGTGTTGAAACTCACCAAGAATCCAATCTTCCATGAACGGACAAAGCATGTTGAAGACAGATCCATAGCATTGCAATATGTTCCCACAGAGGATCAAACTGTTGATATTCTCACCAAGTCTTTGAGCCTAGATAAGTTTGTTAGATTTAGGGGGCATCTTGGTGTAGTTGATAGATTAAGCATTAAGGGAGGGTATTAGAACTAGACTTAGTTCCTTTTTTAATGCTTCTGTTTCTTTCAATTAAGTCTATAATCACGTCTCCATGATTATTGCTTCTCCAACTTTGTATTCTATTTGGTTATTCTTTCTTGTGAATAGATTGATTTGAATATTGCAAATTCATCTAATTTGCATCTGCAACAATTTTAGCATGCCAACCACATTCCAAAAAAAAATGGTTTGTACTTCTCACACAATACCACATTGTACCAAACCATGGTTAATGCACCTTTAATCTCTTTTGCAACTAACAACAATAACTAACTCTACTACCATATCGAAAATTTTGAAGTTCGAGACTTTGAGCTAAAAGTTTGAACAATGAAATCCGAAATTAAAATTATTGTTGTTACTGTTAACTGTTATATAACTTATATCACTAAATATGAATTAGAATCACAATATATTTATTGCTGTTATACTAGTGTCACTGTTGTCACTTCTGTCATGACTAATTTTATTGATGTTATAGTGCTGTCATGATATATTTATTGCTGCTGTTATAAAGCTGCCCAGTTATAATGTTGTTATAATGCTGTCATGATATATTTACCAGTCCTTTTCTAATGTAATGGATTATTTATCTTTTAGCATTAGAAAAACGTGTCTTGCCATCTGAGACATCTGGTCATCCTATCAAATATCTCCAGCCATCTCAAAGATGGTCAAACATTCCTACGGCATTTCCTATTATTTTTTGGGACAGCCAGAGGATATCCCTTGCCATCTTGTCATATCCAAAACACCATTGGAGACAGGGATGGCAGTTTCAGGACCAGGGACACCCTCCAATGGAACACAAGCAAACATTGATTGGAAACCATTTGGGCAAGTTTGTAACAGCCCTAGGTGTATCTAAAGGAGCCTATCATGCATTTGGAAGAGCCAACTATTTATTTGGAGCCCCCCTTTGTCAAATTGAAGCAAATTTGAAGAGATATTTTCATATGTTGAATCTTTTCTTTGTTTTTGTTTTCCAAATTTCTTTCTTCTACATTTGTTTTTTTCATTTTAAATTCATGCAACAAACCATAACTATTTTTTATCTCTTTTTATGAACAAACCATAGCCATTTTTCAAATTTTTTCAAATTTATAGCTACAGACCCTAACTGTTTTTACTTTTTTCTAGTTTTTTATCTTAATTTAACTAGAAACACTAAATATTGATTTATTTTCCATTGATTTGTTATTGTAGTCTAGTTCACATTTATAGATTGTTCTAATGTCAGCCACAATTAGAAAGAATCCTTGTTGGAAACATGCCATCTATGGGTAAAATAAAGGGGAGTTGGTTTGCATATATTTTAAGACAAAGACTTATGGGAGAGGCATTCACTGATTGAAATATCACCTTGCATAAATATCATGTTGAGATGTTAAAGTGTGTAAATTTGTGCCTCCTAAAGTTGTATCTAAGGTACAAAGCAAATTTGAGAGCTTTGACTGACACAAAGAATTAAAAAAAAGGCAAAGAGAAAAGATGGGAGCCATTCATGTAACTCAACTTCTTTGATTCCTCCATTTCCTTGATCTTTGAACAATAGTAGCAATGGTAATGCTAGTGGTGGGCCTAAAGCTTGTGGATGTAAATTAGGCTCATAGATTGTACCACACACTACTCCAAGTACTCAACCATCACTTGAGAGCATAGATTCAAATAAGGATAAGCATTATGCAACAAAGAATTCAATCAAATAATTTTAGTTTTATCGAATGTCATGTCCTGAATTTCTAAGCCATTTTGGAGGGAAAATTAAAAGTGTTTTTAAACACTTAATTAATTATAAATAATAATAATATTATTTTAGTGTGCCTTGGCTGACTCCTTTGAGTTGGCGCCCAATCTTATGTTTGAATTTCATTCTCTTGTGAGTTGACCTATTGGGAGGCTGTAGTATTTATACCTGGTGTTCGTTGATCATCATCATCACGATTTTGGGAGTTAAGCTCTATTGGTGATTCAGGGACGTAAACCGTTGAATACCATCACCCAAGTGAGACAACACCCTTAGCCTGGCAGATTGTGGTTTATCATTCGCTCTTAGTTCATCCATTTCTGAAGCTCCACCTTTAATCATCTAGGTTGTCGTGAAGGAAACAAAGAACATCAAAGTTCTGGGCGGCAAGTTCCTGCTAATTGGCCGAGCTTCGACTCTGGCCCAACCACTCACACACCATTTCCAAACTGAGCTTACCACGTCTAGAGACAAGGCTTAGGGAAGCAACTATCACTTCTCTATGGAGCGGCATCTACTATATGTGTCGATCCATCATACATGGTTGACCATCACCAGCATACGAGGCACCTCACGGGATAGCGCACGGGACAACTGCGACTCAAAGGTTTCAGAATTGAACAAGGATTGTCATCTATTGATCTTCCATTATCCAAGCTACCAAGTCAGATCTGCAATTAGGACGATTGGTTGATATTGGCATTCATCTGGATTCAAATCTTGAAGGAGATTCCAAAATTCGCGAGACATTCAATATTCTACTTGCGTGGTGTGATCTAAGCGCCAATTCCTTCATCACTGGACATCATTGTAATTCTCAGTTGCCTTGTGAGAGTCGTCATTGTGTAAGGTTGAATCAAATGATTGACATTTATAGTTGAACTGAGATTGATATTGTTAAAATTCAAGTTGTTGATCTGGCTTACCAGTGACTGTGGGATTTTTGGTTCTTCTTGTCTGATTGCAACTCTATTTTCTTGATTATTCTCACTATGAATTGTCAGCAAATTGTCATTACTATTCCTAGGATCTTTACAGTGGATTTGCAAGTTTAGTGTTGATCATATCAGCCATTCACAGTTTTTTCTAAATTCTCCAATTAGTATTTTTTGTGTATTGGACTCGGGCTTCTTACATCATATCATTGGTGTTAGAGTTCAACATGGATCCCTTGAACATCTCTTAATGATGGAAAATAGGCCTATGAAAAAGCATTGTACCCATAGCATAATCACTACATCCATCTCTACCTCAAATGTTGCTTGCAAGTTAGGTAGTGCTAGAACTGATTCCATACTTATTTTCCTCTTCAACTCCTCAAGTGCTCATTGTTGTTTGTTACCCCAATAAAACTTCTTCCCTTTTCCCATGACTTCATGCAATGGGCAGCCATATATGAAAATCTCTTAACAAATTTTCTTAAGTACTGATCCGCACCTCCAAAGCTCCTAGTTTCACTCATGGTAGTGAGCTTTGGCCAATTCACGATGGCTTCAACTTTGGGTAGATATATCCTTATTTCTCCATTGCCCACCATGTACCAAGGTACATCAATGATGTTTTGGCATACTCATACTTCTTTCCATTCAGCAAATGCTTTTATCCCTTAGAATTTCAAATGCCTTTTCAAGATGAGACAAGGGTTCCTCATAGAACCTACTAAATACCAATATGTCATCCAAATAAATAACAACACAAGAATCAATTAAAGGCCTCAATACTTCATTCATAAGGCACATAAAGGTGATTGGAGTGTTACACAGAACAAATGGAAGAACCAATCATTCAAAGAGAGATTGCCATGTCTTGAAAACCATTTTCTGCACATCCCTTTCTTTGATTCTCACTCAGTGATATCCAAATTTAAGATCCAGCATTCTAAAAGTACTTATCATGCTGCAATTAATCCAATAGATCTTCAATACAGGTCAGCAGATACAAATTTTTGACAAATATCTTGTTCAAACCCCTCTAATCAATGCACATGCACCATATCCCACCTTTCTTCAGTACCACAGCAAGGGAAGATCTGCAAGGATAAGTATTATGTTTGACTACTCCTTGGTCCAAAAGTTTCTTGAGCTGATCTTTGACCTCTTGTGCCTCTTACAATTTATCAATACAGCCCAAGTTTGGCAACAAACATTCAGGTAGCAGTTGAATTTCATACTCAATTGCTCTTTTGGGGGACAGCCCCATGGGTTCCACAAACCGCTCAGAAAATTTACTTGCCAAATCATTCACACCTCATTGTTCTTGATGAGTAGGCAGCCCATATAACCCCTGTATCTCAGTCCCATCTTGTTCTCCTTTGCCTTTCAACATTAGCAATGCAAATTTGCCACTAGCATTAATAAAACATGACATGTGAAGCACTCACCATGGTGATCTTTTCCTTTCTCTCCACTATGTTCAATGCAGATGGCACCCCATTTAGGATCAGCCTACATTGATTAGGCCTCCTCCTATATGTAGCATCCCTTATGTACAGGTATGGACTAACATAGATCACTACACAAACATCTGGTGGAACCGTATTTGCTTGCATTTTGTCCTTGTATCCACACCCATTGGAGAACTTGACTTTGCATTGTTTCTAAACCATGATCTCTGCTCCAACTTTAAGCCAATCAAGAGCATAAGGCTGAGTGTGATCCACCACTTGCAACTCCAGCTCATTTACAATTTTTGAGAAATCAAATTGGCTTAAGAACAAACATCAAAAAGCGAATCTACCTCCTTCTCCTTGATGAGGAGCATACCTTGATATGGAAAAACTCGCTAAGCTCCTTTTCTTCTTTTGATTGAAACTTTCACCCACTACACATGCTTCTTTGTACACAACACAAGAGATTCTATCACATGAATTGGAATCTTCATATTATCTCTTTACCCTTGTTCATCAAAATGGCATTGGAATCCTTTTTTATTACTCCATGAGGATGCCAAATCTTAATACAAATCATCCTTATCATAGTGGGAACAATGGGATTTGACTTTACCTTTGCCTTTGTCCTTTTCGACAATCGTATTGTTACTTTTCTTCAATTTTCCCTTTTCTTTATCTCTAGATTTTTAGCCTCACTGCTGCTATAATTCATCAACACCTCTTTCTCCATGACATCCTTACCCAATTGAACTGCCTATTCTGGTATTCACATATATACTCCTATGCACTTTGTCCTTGACATTGCCACAAGTAGCATCATTGGTTTCAGTCTTGTTTGGTTCACCTTCATCCTCTATAGCCTTAGTCATTCCAAACTTCATCCTCTATGACCTTAATCATTCCAAAATTCTCAGCTAATGTTTCTATGAAGTTCTCAATCCAATCTATCTTCTCTATAGTGTTGGAGATTATTGCCACATCTTCCTCTAGTTTCCTACAAGAGAATTCGTCATTCTCTTCTTCTCTGGCCATAACTCTTATAGCTCTCATCCACTCCCTTGTTCTAGTCTTGATTTCATATGGGTATTAATCACCACTACCAGTTAACCTTGTAGCATGCATAAGACTCGCACAACCTGCTTAGCTCCCAAGAACAAGCTGCCCCTAATACCATTTGATCCATAAACAATAGATTTTAAACCCTAGTGTGCAGCAAACATAGATTTTCTATGCTAGCTCAAACAGCTCTCACCAATCGCTGTCCTCTACTTTAAATGTTTAGAAAACAATAAGGAATTAAGTAATACCAAGGAAGCAGGCCAAGCACCACAACTAGAATATGACACTGAATACTACTACAGAAAACTCTTCAAACAAGTGACAAACTCTAGGAGATTATGCTGCTAGCATACCATCACTATTTGTTATCAGTGCATAGAGATTACATCACCAACATGGTTAATTGGAGTTCTTTCAACAGTTTTGCAAACTCGTTCACCCCTAATACATTCCTATGTCCATCAAAAACCCTACATACATTCCTTTGTTTACATGCATTTCCCACACTATATCCCTTGTCTATGCTAAGAAAGGAAAGGGATGGTCATTGAGCATTTTAAAACTATCCCTTCAACTTCTAGTGATGCACCAAAATGCTTTTTTCAGTTAGCGAAAACTTGTACATATCGATTCCAACAACAATGATGATGTTCCTGACCATCCTCAAAACCAAATCCCCAAGTGTCACACTCAACATCCATTTCACCTAGCCATTCAACCAGCTTGCAGCATTGATTCAGGTGTTATTAGGACCCCAACAAAAGAAATTCCAGCAGTAGAAAGAACTGCACAAGATCAGAAATGGTGTTGCAAAAGCTCTTGTATCATTTAGAGTGAAACCAGAACACTTCCAGCATTTCTGCACGTGATCTTTCATGGTTCCCCAGTGACTTGTCTTCAAGACCTACTAGAACTGAACAACTATACCAAACTTCGGATCATTCAGGGTAAAGATTTTTTAGTCTTTAAAAATTTCTGTCAGTTAACATTGATTTGGTAAAATAAAGGTAGTTATTTGTTAGTTTTCAAAAATTCAAGATTATCACACAAGGAAAAGAACATGAGAGGACTAATTTTGTAAAATAAGGTGTAATTTCATGTTAGGTTTTAAGAACTCAAGATTAATACACAGGCAAAAGAACATGTAAAACACAAAGGGAAAGTAGCTACAAAAAATCCTGTAGACCTTAGAGTAGTGAGAATGACTATTTGAGGACAGTTACCACAATACAAAGATCAGTAAGTTGAATGGCCATTATGTCCTTGTAAGTTTGTTGGCCTGATATGGCACCCTTACCTTCTCACTAAAGTATGGCCTTATCTGGTGATTTGATTAGAGATGCTAATTTTAATGTTAATTAGTTCAACTTTGACGCTTTGAAAACATGGAACTGTTCAAAATGACATAAAGTGCCACAAGACTCTGATTCTATACGGGAGAACCAACAGATATAGAGGAAAACTCAAATTAACATTAAACAAGAAGAAAACCCAGAAGGATCGGCACTTGTGTGAGTAGCTATTCAAAGAAGATGATTGGTTCTTCTTCAGATGACAACTTCATTCACAAAAAAAAATTAAAATAATCCTAGGATAAGGAAAAGACAAGCTTAAGCCAAGATATATACCTTGGAAGATTTTAGCACAAGTAAGCAAACTTACATTGAACTGCCTTGAGGGGCTAATAATAAATATATAAATCATATGCATAGTGCCTTTAAGGCTTTAACAGGTCTTGCTTAAGAGGGTGATTGGACAAAATGTAAAATTGCCAAGTTGAAACCCTTGGGAGATCAAAGGGCACGTCAACCTTCTCTAAGAACATTTCAGCATTTGGCAATCAGAGACAAGTTGAGAACAAGGTCCCTACTGCATACATGATAATGAAAACACTTATTTCCAAAGAAGCTACAGTGTACAGACCTGAGACACTTCAACACCTAGCTATATAATTGTCATCAGAATGGTAAGATGTCAAAAACTCTTTGGGCCTTAAGTGTTGAGTGTCTTAAATTTTTATTAGCTTTGTCATAAACTCTACTTTAATGTTAGCTGTGTTTCCTGTAAATGAGGCAGGGAAAATCAAAATTTTCCATATTTTAAACACAAAGAGAAAGTAACTATAAAAAGGCCTCTAGGCCTAGCATAGGGAGCATTCGTCATATTAGTAAATGAAAATATTATTTGATGCCAAATGTACAGTTTGTTTTATTTAGTCTTTCATTTTATTCATGTTCTTGTTCTTCAAGAAAAATAAGGCTTCAACTTCTCTATAGATCTTCATTTAATAATACAGAATGCTTTTATAGTTACTTATATAAATCAATCATAAATACAGGTTAAGCATTCTCTTGAGTGATTTAAAACGAAAGGATAGGCAGCCAACATAATGGTAAAACTTATGATGAGATGACAGATCAGCAACCTGTTTCAATCTTTCTGGACCCAGCTCAGCCACTTCTTCCACAGAATTATAATAATCCAAGTCAATGGACTCCTGTAGTGTTAGAAGGTTCTCCATTTCCTAATCCTTTATCCTCCCATCCATGCACAGTAACACCTGCCCAATGTTCCTCAAATTCAGCTTCAACCTGTCAAATAAATTCTAGCAACTTCATTACAAATGGCCACTAATTGACAGAAGGAAGGGCATAACATCTGCTGTCTTATACTTCCTATATGTGTAACTAACTTACTGATCTCAGTAATTCCATATATCCAAAGTTATGATTTATGACATAAAAAGAAACTGAACAAAGTATAGATGTCCATTCTAAACAGTAAATTCTAGAACTCAATACATCACACAAACCTTCGAGAATATTTTGTCCAGATCTTGCAAAGGTTGTGTTTGCTGAAAAAAAGATATGAAATAGTCTAACAAATGTGTTAAATAATCCTTGTATTGTCTGCAACACACAAAAGATTGGCATATTAGTAACTAAATAATCTCCATCAAAGATTTCTGTAAATAAAGTGCAGTTAGAAGCTTTCAGAAAGATAATACCAAATGATTCTGAAAATAATTAGTTTATTCAAAAAATTGAACAGTCAAGCTTCACCTTGTCAACTTGTGATTACGAACAACATTGTGTGTTTTTGGAAACTCTTCAAGAAATGCAGAATAATCAATAAGTTGTCCAAACTTTGAATTAACATATTCATTGTAAAGCTCGTGCATGTCAAGGTATCGACCAAATGCTTCCTGCAATCAAATTGGAAAAGAAGTAATCATGTGAATTCATAGTATGGTATGTTAAAGCCATCAATAAATAAATTCTAGACAGCAAACTACATAATTTTCCCTCTAAGTATAAAAGAAATAACTATATATGACATATAAACAACACGTCAAGCCATAAATGAATGTGAGTGCAACATTCAGTTAACTGCCCTTTCTATCTACAGCCTGCCGATAACCATGATCTTCCATCCAAACTTTCTTGCTTAGCAACCACATCAAATTGGAAACAGTTACTTGTAAATTCCTTGCTTATCATAGGTCGTGACTTAAACAATGTCTGATATCCTTCAAAAGCACAGTGGCACTAGACTTTAAATATTATACAACAGAAACCTTTGCAAAATAGCTCTCTCAATTTCAGCCAAAAACAGTATTGTTTAATTCATATAATCTCAGGAAGGGGCAAAATTGATGAGCAGATATATAAATTCTAAGTAACAGACAGCTGACTTGCAGATAATTGTAAGCTTGCACTCTCTACCCTTCCTGGTACTGTTTCTCATCATTGTCTGATCTTCTCGTGCATTTTGTTAGATCAAATCCCAGAAAATATCCTTATGAAATCAAAAATATTGCTCAGGCATTCTGGTATTTAAAGGCTAATAAAGTCATGCTGGAAGGAACTACTTAATATCCTCAGGTAATATACATATAAATTAGTGCAAAAACTTAAATTCCCCAATGTCATCGATGCAATCTTAATTTTATAGTCAAAGTGCCACTGCCAGATCTTGCCTCTGTTTGCTAAGTTCCAATATATGTTGCCAATTCGCTGGTATTTGCCCCCAAATCTAGGTCTGGTTCGAACTGGATTCATGATTTGAGTCAATACACCTGAAATTCCTACAAGGGGCAAGAAATGGACTCTGGATTTGTCTGAAAAAAAAACCCAGTGTTGGCGTTTCAATTAGCACCTCTGGAGTGCTTATTGGAAACGGACAGCTATTGCAAGTGTGTTAGTACATGCTCTTCGGATTATAGAGAGGAAGATCTCTCTTTGCTGATTTTATACTGTAAAAAAAGGGGTGTACTAAGATTTCCTATCTTTTTTACTCAGCGGTAGGACACAAGGGTGCATAAACCAATGCGCCGTAGCTAAGCTTTTTCTCTGGTTTCCGCAGATCTTAACTACGACTAACTAAGCTTCTAAACTATCCTACCTCCTCAAGAAAAACAGAGCATGAGGGCATAGGAGCGAAATGGTATGGTTGGATCACTTGAATCCTCCGTCTCAATGGAATATGGCCGAGGCTCTGAACCTTCGGATATATACCAAGATAGGGCTCGATACAAGCAAACACTCGTTACGGTAAACTGGATCTGAGACTTGCCAAGGAGGAGGAACCCCTATCCGAGGTATAGGCTTGGAAGCAGCTCACTGGAAACAACAAGGAACGATGGCCTTTCTAACAGGATTCCCGAGGAGGTGACGACACCTGTCCAAAGTCTAGGCTGCAAGAAAGATCATTAAACAACATCAAGCGATAATGATTGATGACAAAATATCCAAGGAGGCGACGACACCTGTCCAAGGAGGAGATTGAAACAATGCACTATTTAAAAACAAGACTTTGAATAACTCAAATAATTAGATCAATCAAGCTTGCACCATCTGATTTATTCTTTAAGATTCTTCAAAGAATTACAAAGGTCGGGACAGCAAAGGCACGAAATCATGCACAATTGCGATCAACCAACGAACTCTCATCCAAGAGTGAACAGATATAAACAAGCGAACTCTGGCAACAGTGGCGCAGCAATTTTGCTAGCAAATAAAGGTTAAACAAATAAAGAACCTAAGGCTCTTATTTATAGGAACTCAAAGGAGTAGGCAACCCTAAAATCTCCTTGAGTTAACAAACAGTTCTTGCCAATCAGCAAGATATTATTCTATGTCTAAATGTAGGTGAGCAAACAGTTAACTGGAAATCTACTTCAGTTAACTGAAACTAAACAAAAGTCAAACTGGAAGTCTACCTCAGTTGACTGACACCTAACTAAAAGTGAACTTATGTTACAAATGTGTCTCCAAATAGACATCCACCTTTTGAGGAAATCTGAGATCCACAAATCGTGGGAGTCAAATAGACATCCTAGATTAGTGGGATCTGACATGCATGATCTGTGGAGATCTGGAGTCAACTTGGAAAGGGGCATCAAGTTGACTTCAGTCATCATTAATGCTATTTGGAGGGTAGGACGTCCTCCCTTGGTGCTTTACACCTCTTCACCACTGGTCAACAAAGTCTCTATCCAGTCATTGACCTCTTCGGCCTCCGGGCAATTAATGCTCTTCAAGATGACTATGTGGCGTCTAAGCATTTCTTCACCCGTCGTAAGCTGCTGATGATAGGTTATGCATTGGGCAGCTGCTTCATCTAACTGGACAGACATGGCTGCAATTTTGGCTAATTTGCAGCCATTGGGATCTTCAAGGAATGAAGATCGGATGACATCCTGGAATCGTGTCTGCACGGTTTCAAGTTCCACATATTCTCCTCCTTCCCGCTGATATTCTAACTCTGGGAAGGATATTACCAACGTTCTTGCGAAGTTGATAATATTGGCGACGAAGCGTCTATAGTCAATCAGCTCCACAGAGTTGGCATCATAGGCTCTCACCTTGTATGCCACCTGTTCTTTCCACTCAAAGAGATGGTGTTTATTTTCTGTGGTCGTAACTGATTCATATGCTTGTTGCAAATCAGCAACTGTCGCCTCCTCTCTCGGCCTCTCTTGAGCTGCCTTTATATCTGATTTCTGGATTTCTGATCGAAGTCCATGTGCTCTGTCTCTCAGCTGATATGCTTCTGTCAACACACACCGCCCTTTGACAACAAACTCATCCACTTGACGTCTCAAGTGTTTACCGTATGTAATCAACTGATGATGGTTCCTTTCAGCTGGGAGATCCAACAGTCCTTGAGGCAAAGCCGAGGAGTTTGGAGTGTCATGTATCAAACTAGAAATGTACAACTTTAGCTGACGGATTTCAGCCTTCAAGGCTGCTTTGTCTTGTCCATCTTTTGTCATCCTTTCTTTGACACTCGCCGAGGCAATTCCAAGAAGGTCTGCCTCCACCTGTCGAGTGGTCTTTCCAAGGTTCACCTTTGAAAGCGTGAAATCCTCAACCCTCACATTATGTATATCTTTGTCTTCAGGTGGGGCAGCAGTCTCTATGATGACCTCGTTCTCTGCATTCTTTTCTACATGTGTCTGCTTCTTCAACTTCTTTACCGGCATGTCTTGTGGGACATGATGGAATTCAGAGAAGTCAAGCTGATATGAAGGCCTCTCCCTCTTTCTCCCAAGCGAGCTTTCCAGCCAGATAGAATCTCGGCTAGCATCGCTGGGAGGAGGAACATAGGTCCCCTGAATGCTAGAAGAACGAGACTGTGCCGTGGCAATGTCTCGTGGTGGCGAGTCCAAATCAATAGGACTTTGTGACCTCTGTGATGGTGGTGAAGCTGGTGGCTCTGTTTCTATCACTGGCACCGCTTCTGCTACAACTTCTTCTACAATGGTTTCCGCCTCTACAGCGATTATTTCAATCACTGGTTCTTGTGTAGTTGCAGCGGTCTCAACTGTCTCAGGCAAATTGGTGGCTGTCTCCACCTGTACCTCTTGCCGGCTTGTGCTGGCAATTCCTTTTCTCCCCCATGTGCTCCTGACATCCGCATTCCTTCTGGAGGAAAGCTCATCTTCTTCTGTCTGGGTTTCCTCCTAGGCGTGGAAGGTAGTGTAGACTGAACCGCTGGCGGCTCTGATCGGGGAAGTACTACCTTCCTTGTCCTTTTACTGTCCAGGTAGAGTTGACTGTGTCGAACTACTCTACCCGTTCTTTCCTCAATAGACGTACTCTCTTTCGCGTACCAGTCTACCTTGCCGAGTGGTTGTGAATCCACTAGACCCGTGAAGAAGGAAGAAAGAATAACTTCTCCTTCGTCTTCAGATAAGCCCTCGATGTCTTCTGACATGAATTCTGCAATCTGTGAGAGCTTGAATCTGCTATGGTTCCTTCTTCTCACTTCGAACTCATCTTCGCAGTTGACCCAAAAATCTTCCATGAAAGGTTCATGTGATGATCTTTGCTCAAGGTGAGCTGCGAAGATGCCTCTGGGGTCATAGGATGGCCTCCTGTCGATGAGGTACTTGAGATTAAATCTCACTATTTCTTGGCTTATCAACCTTGCATCAGCTGCTGTTCTGCATCTGTAGAGTCCCATCTGAAGAGGAAAGTTCACTGCAGCCTTTTTCTTTACGCGAAGGTAAGAGTGAACATCGGCCAATTGCCTCAGGAATTCCATGAACACTACCCTATCTGAGGGGTAACGTGGCATCATGGCGGGGTGGCCATTATAGCCATACACGCGTATGTAGGTGAAAGTGGGGAATTGTATGAACCAATCCGCCCAGTCCACCATTGCTGCCTTAGCTGCTGGTGAAATACGCACGTGCATCTCATGGTCTAGCTCGTGCACGGTGTGCATAGTAAAAAGGTCATTTATTCTTTTGAAATGTCTTTCCGCTAGAGTGAACTCCAAGCGAGGAAAGTATTCTTGTACCTTTTGCACACCCAGGGTTCCCACAGTGTTTAATGTTCTGAAATCGCCTTGGAAGGCTATCAGGTAGACCAGGTATGAACACATGTGGAAACGGTGCTCTTCTAGAAATCCGGTGAATTGTTGGTGGAGTGTGTCACTGATCAGGGAGGCCCAGTCGTAACGTTCTTTTCTGCTGATTATCTTGCCAATAATGTAGAACATCCACGGCTGGAAGGATTTTCCCTCCTCTTGTCCAGTGACTCTGCTGAGTAGGGTGATTAGCACTCCGTACTCGTCTTTGAATTCTCCTCTACCAACTACTCTGGGCAAACTGTTCCTCTTTGTTTTCAGCCAATGTTCAGCCATTATAAGCGAACACTTGTCTTTTGAAGCCTCGAATGCCTTTTCGCATTCTGTCACTGATATGACCTTCTTGGTAGGGCATGGTGGGATTGCAAAACAAGTCTCTATGTCTACTGGCTTCAAGCTGCAAATCACCCTCCCGTCAACTGACAGGATCTCTCTTGTAGTCGGGTTGTAATGCTTAGTGCAAGCAATTACAAGCTCGATGCTTTGTAAGGTGATTGGAATAGATGCTGCTTGAAACAAACCGGATTCTTCGATGTTCTGCAATGTGATTTGATTCATGCCCTCCAAGTCTTCAGAACTGACCTCTGGATTTTTCTGCCATAAGTCTGTATCAGTCGTTTTCAGGTAATCATGGTATAAGACTGTTTTGGTCTTGTATTGTACCTGAGAGTACTGCATTCTGAAAACCTTGAATATTGACTGGGCACTTGACCCTGTTCTGACACTTTTCTGGAAATGCTAAAAATAGCCTCGCCGGGGGTAGTTTTTACGAAAAAATCTGAGACATGGGTTTTGTTAAGAATGATTTTCTAAACAGACCCAGATCGTCAGAAATTCGAAAAAACGAGTTTTTCTTTGACATGCAAGAGCCCTTCGGTGGCAGAGGCAGCAAGGGCACCAGAAAGTGATTTTTCTCGAAAAAATCTAACACATGGGTTTTGTTCGTGCTTCAGAGCCAAACAAACCCAGTTTGTCCGTTTTTCAATATTATGACTTTTTTCGGAAACCCTAAAAAATAGGGGCAGCAGGGCTACTTTTTCTGAAAAAATCTACCATGTGGGTTTTGTTGAAAAAGCTGTGCTGATCATACCCAGTTGGTCAGATCTGTGAAAATCTGTCGTTTCCTGTGACATGCAAAAGAAATATAGACAGAAGTAGAGGAAATAGACAGAAGATGGATTGGAAGTTATAAACTGCCACTTGTAATAATCTGTCTCTGGAAACAATCTTGGGAGAAGAATGCTTTTACTGCCAATTATCTTCAAAAATATTGAAGATCCGTTCAAAACCCCTGCCAGATCTTGAAAACTTGTTCTTGGGAGCTACTTGATGTTTTATCCTTCAACCTGCAAAAAGAATAATGAGGAAAAGGGATGCCTAGCATGAATATAAGGCAATTAGGGTTAAGATCCACAAAGTATGGAAGATAACTCATCATTCAGTCCTGATTTGGAGTTCCAAAAGATGATTTCCACTGATTGTGGAGTGTTTTTCTCTTTTTTGGCTCCAACTTTGCTAACTCAAGTCAACATTTCTGTTTGACTTTCCTTTAGGCGTCCAACCTTGAGTTTGATCTTTTTTGCTTATTTTGCAAGCTGAAGTGCTCCTGTTTGATCTTCGATTCAGGTTGCTCAGTTGATCTCGAGCAGTATCTGACAGTTCTGTTGTTGAGGCAGGATCAATGTGACTAGATATGCCTGGGAGAGGTTAGCTCAGAAAACTGAGTTTAGGCCTCCAGAAAGAAGGGCGCCTTTTCTTGAAAGGGGCGCTTTTGACAATGCCTTAGTCAATTTTCACTGACTCGTTCTTCGTTTTGACCTTTTCAGACCCTCTTTGCTTTGATCTGACGTTCCCGATGTTTGATGAATCAGATGATTCTGCTTGATGATGTGTCGGGTAGCTGGTTCAGTCTTGTTCACGATGCCTGACTTTGCAGTGGCAGCTGGCAAGTTTTGGGCCTCCAAACTAAAGGGCGCCCCTGGCCAGCAGGGGCGCTTTTAGCTTTTGCCTAGTTTTATCTTGGTTGTGGACTGCCAGCCTTTGACCTTCTTCATCAGTCGATTGATTTGTCGGAAGTTCTTGCTGATAGTCTCGCTGACGAGATAGGTCATAGCTGAGAAGGTCGTCTTGGGAGGTAGTGAAGATTCCGGCTGAATCTGGACACCTTTAGGAAAGGGCGCCTTTCCTTGAGAGGGGCGCTTTTAGCCATGCCTTAGCCATTTTCTGGCTTATCTTTCCAGTTTTTTAATTTTGGCTTTTTCTGCTTGATCTCGTCTCGTGATCGTCTGGTGTGTCTTGTGGACTTGCTGTTAGATTGATCACGTAGCCGGGAGGAAGCTGGAAAGATATCATGTATAAAGCTACAGCTCTTGGATTCATCTGATGTCTGCAACTGAGGGGCGCCCCTGGCCAGCAGGGGCGCTTTTACCTTGAAGTTTTCAGATTTGGCACTTCTGTCGTCAATGGATCCTCCATACTTCGCTGACGGTCGGTCAATGATTGCTGAATCAGATAATCTTGCTGATTGTTTCGTTGTCGAGCTAGTATGAAAGTGAAGAGGATGACTGTTTTGACACTGCCAGATGATTTGATTTGCCCTCTAAGGTTCAAGGGCGCCTTTCTTCAAGAGGGGCGCTTTTAACCACTGTAGACTATGTTTTGCCTTGGTAGACAAAACGTGCACCTTCCAGACTTAGCCAAATTTTGGCCTTTTCCGTTTTTGAGAATCTCCTTCGTTGAACGTCATCATTTTTATCTTTTTCCGCCATGGTTTCTTTGTTGAAGCTTTTGAGGTTTAGCTTTCAGCACCTGGTACTGGCCAATCTGCCATTAATGGCTGCGGAGCTCCTAACTTTGTTCCTGAAAAATAGAAATAGACCCACCAGAGTAAAACATATTTTTTGATAATTCTGACTTGATCAGTGTGATCGTGAAGGCAATTAAGCCTATCAGAATTATTTTCAATCATTTCCGGGAAGGTCCTATTTTTTAGGGTTTCCATAAAAATAGGGGTGTAAAACCCTAATTTTCGTTTTTTCAAAATTTTAACCATAGGTTCCTTGACAGAAACCCACAAGGATTTCATATTTGGTTTGACCTAAAACATACTTTAGATGGCATTTTTACGTTGTTTAGCTCAATTTAAGCAGAATGCCAAAAATTTCATTTTGGGTATAACACCCAGGCATACCCAAATGGAACCACAATGAACCATGACAAACTTGCAATGAACCCATCCTATTTTAAATGCTGTTTTTCCCCTTTTTAAACAATTTTTCACATTCAACTTTGACTATGATCGAGAAAACCAAATCCCTGACCTTAAAAGTGTCATCTAAACCATTTGAAAAAATAAAACAAACTCATTTTACCTCATTTTGATTGCAGAAGGCAAAAACCATTGCTTTTTGCTGAACTTTCATTCTTGCTTGTCTTTACATAAAGGGAGTTGAACATTGATCATTGACGGTTCCAAAGCGGTTGCATTGATATTCCCTCATGTGTGCAAGAGCCCATTCACTACCAAGAAGACCATAAAAGAGGATTTTTTGCAAAAGAGAAGTTTTTTTTCTGCAAATGAACTCTCTTGTTTTGTTTGTGACTTCTTTTTCTCATTCTACTATGACCATATCAATGTGTTTAAAATATTAAATGAATTAGGTTATATGTATGTATACAATGATACATATACTTTTTTTCCTTTGTTTTGAATGTGTTATTTATCAAACTTGTTGCCATACAATTTACAATGACAGCTAGTTCTAACTCCATGGTGTGACACTGTTTCAAACCAGACCCAAATTATCCTCTTTGGAAATATGTTGATATGATACAACCAAATCCAAGTTGTGAGCGGTATATTGGAATTTGCAAAAGGTGTGGTGTCAAGTATTCAAGCTCAAACAGTTAGGGGAAAGACCATTTGTGTGGCATTCTTGAACAAGGCATCAATTTTTTTCTAGAAAGAATGGTGTGCATGTGCCATCAAAACAAGTGGTAGCATATATTCATGAGCAAAAACAAGCAGATGAAGCAAAAGGTTGTACAACAAATCATTCTTTAGCAAAAAAAAGGATCTCAAGTAATGAAGCCCCCTCTACCCCCAATATAATCCTAGCATTGTGGTAGAGAGCCACCCACTTTCAACCACCCCTCAAGAACAACCCCTTAGAAATAAGAGACCAAAGGGGCAATTGGACATAGTATTTCAAAATGAGGCTCAAGAGATTGCCAATTAACAAATATTAGGATGTATCTATGCAAATGGGTTGGCTTTCAATGTTGTATGTTCATTATATTGGCAAGAAGTAGTCAGAAAAATCAATAAGGCTCCACAAAAGAATACAAGAGCCCAAGTTATCAAACAATGTGTGGCATCTTATTGGAAAAAGAGGTCAAGCTTGTAGAAGATTCATTGAAGCCCATAAGAGATTCATGGGCTAAGACAGGGGTATCTATTATTTCCAATAACAATGGAAGAACTAAACCTTGATCAATGCAATTGTAGTGTCCCCTAAAGGGGCGATGTTTTTAGAGACATGATTGTGAGGGGGAGGTGAAGGATGGCCAATTTATTGTTAACATCCTCATCATAGCCATTATGGGGCCTCGTAACATTCTTCAAATCATAATGAAAATGCAAAGAATTGTGGAGTGGTTGGTTTGTTGGTTAAAGATCATTATTCAAATATCTTTTGGACACCTTGTGTTGTCCACTCCCTCAACCTTATGCTACAAAAGATTGGCAACAATGTTGATTAGATCAAAAAAGTGTATGAATATGCCAAAGAGATTCGAATGTTCATCACCAACCACCACAAGTTGTAGGGCATACTCATATCACTTTCCAAATTAGAGCTGCTGAAGTAAGTGAAACAATATAAAATTTTATGTTTCACTTTAGTTACATAGAGATTTAATTTTTGAACTTAACTTGATTAGATTTTCTTCTTTGAAGTTTGTTTTTAATTATTTTATTTTTATTGCTAAGACTTGTTTTGCCTCCAACACAACCATCTTGAGACAACTTGTGATTTAGGAGGCACTTTCTAACATGGTCATTAGCCAAACTTGGTCCATATGGAGGCAAGCCAACATTGAAAGGGAAACAAATAGTAAGCAGATGATCCTAAATGACTCTTGATGGGATTGTGTGGAGTATCTCATTAGTTTCATCAAGCCCATTTTAAGTATTATCCATTATACCAACATGGACAAGTCTTGTTTGAGAGAAAGATATGATAGCACCTACTCAACGATTGAGAATATGAAAAAAATCGTAAATAAGAAAAAGCAAGATCCTAAAGAAACTTTCTTTATATAGGTGCACACAATTATTGAAGAGAGATTGAACACAATAACTACACATTTTTTTCACATTGAGTCCAAAATACTATAGTACTCAAGTTCTTTCTATGTCAACAAGGATTCCCCAATATATAGATTTTGAAGTCACCAAAAGGTACAAGGCAACATTTCGTAAACTCTTCCCTAATTCTAATTTGCAAGACATAGTCACAAGTGAGTTCATTGATCTTGTACACTCCAATGGTCAAAGTATTGAAGCTCTCCATGACAAGTTCAAGAAGGATGCTCACTATTTTTGGTACTCCATGGCCAACAATTCCAACACCTATAGCCCCTTGCGATCAAAGTTTTATCACAAATAAGTTTTCTAAAAAATTTAACTAAAGACTAAAATATTTGCAAGTTCTAAGTTTCATTTTTATTTTAAATTTTCTAACTCTCAAACTTTGTTTCAATAGGTTGCTAGTTTGTCTACATCTAAGCAAAATTGGAGCACATACTCCATCCACTCAATAAATTGCAACCAATTGATCTTAAAAACAGGCGAAGGACTTAGTATACATTGCCATGTCCCTTTTTTTAAACTAAGAAAACAATTTAATAATTTAATTTAAGTTTCCCAAAAAGTAACTTTAATATTATAAAAAAGCAACTTCTATTTTATTATTAAATTATAAAGTATATTGAAGTGATTTTATAAAGTACTTTTTATAAAAAGGGCCTAAAATGATGTCAAAATTTATCAATAGGACAAGGGCGACAAATTGAAATATTAAAATTGAAAGTAAAAGAAATTCTAGAGACTTCTTCTGGAGGGGTAAAAATAGCAAACAGGGAATTATAAAAGGAGTTGGGCTTGAGGAAAAAAGAATCTGTTGCCAAAATATTCCTTTAGTAAGTTTGAGCATTTAGTGTTCAACTTTTGGCCAGAGGATAAAAACCCTCTCAGTTTTAAATTGGATTTGAGGACAAAAACCCTCTTATCCAACAATGGCAACTCCATCTAGGGAATACATTTGTGCAAAAAGACTGTTTCAGGAGCTTATTGAAAAAATTCTGAATTTCAGCTGGTTTGTGGAAGTTTAGTTTGCAAGGTTTTGTTACACCCCGGAATTTGTATAGTTACTATTCTAGTAATGCTTAGAGCATTCTGATTGTAAGGAAGGTTTTGAATGAATAAATGTGATTGAACTTTGTTGACAATATGAAATCCTGTTTACATGTTATGTTTGGCTCATTCTGTATTCTTGATTGATGTTATTCTTGAATAAAACAATGAATAGAGGAAAGTAATTAGTCTTGTTTTATATATTTGATTTATATATACTGCAAATATTGTGAGCATTTGACTGCCGTGGTTTTGTGCCATGGATGCAGGAACAGGAGCTATTCCTCCAGGTGGAGGGGAAATATCACTCAGGAAGAGGAACTTGGTCGACTAACCGGTAAAGTTGATCGTATGAGCATACACACACTTCACTAAGGATTTTAGGAACTGAGTCAGATTAAGTTGTCATGATAAGTCATCCTTAGGCTTAGGAGTTATGATTACTTCTTCATGCTTTATGAGTGGTGTTCCTTGATTGACTGACTTACTGTTCTGTGAGCCTTGAATGTGAAATGTGAACTGATAAGTTACTGATGCCTGGAATTTACAGTTAAATGTATAAATACGTGTTTATGCAATTACATCTATTAGAGGTGCTCTGACTGGCCTATAATACACGTAATTGGAGATTTGAAAATAAACATGTATAGATATATTTAAGTGTAAACTGGGTAAGTTAATTAATATATTTAATAATATATTTAATATCGATGTTATTATAGTTTTATCGATAATATAATATATTAATATATCTAATATAATATTTGAATATTATATAGATATATTTATATATTTAAAGAAAGGTAAGTTAAAAACTATAATAATATTGTATTGAATATAATACAAAATATATTAATACATTTTAATGAGAATATTAAAATATCTAAAACTTTGGAAAGATTTTATATAAACTATAATCTTTGGCATTTAAATTTACATTTATCTTATAAAGGTATTTGAGTTTATTTACCTTTGGAAATAAAGGTAATAAGACTTTCATAGTCTTTGGTAAATACTTTGCAAACCATACAAAGGAAATTCGAAATATTGAAATACTTGGAAAATATTAAAAGGAAAAAGAATTTCGAAATTTTGTAAAGACCAATGGAAATTTATAAAAATCATTTAAGGAAATGTAAGTATGAACTATAGACTTTTTAAAGATTTAAAGTTAATGTTTGAATAAACTGAAAAATCGCGGATTTCTTCATGGGAAGAAATCGCGCGACTGTTTGAACCAGAAAACAATGGAAAACAATGGAGATTGAACCGCGCCCAGCTCGCGTATCTTAGACTTGGTCGCGGATGCTTGAACGCCACCGGTCTGGGACGCGTGGGTGGAAGGAGGCCTGAACTGTCTGTGCGTAACCCTTGACGTTTTCAGCAGTAAAATTCAAACGCCATTTGTTCTTTCAGTTCGCCATTTTTGAGGGCTTTTCCCAGTGACTAAACCTGTACGTGGATGCTTCATGAATTCGTCATATGATAGTTGAAACATTCTTTGAAAATATGTTGAATCATCAACTCTTTTGCTGTGTGTTTGGCTATTCGACTGCCACTGCGGATTTTGACATTTTCAAAATGAGAGGTGTCGAATTCTCATGCCTACAAGGTAGGAAACATGAGAATTCGAAACCTATAAATAGGTTCTCACTCATTGTTGAAAAACACTCAATTTTTCATTCACTCTCCTTGCCTTGGAAAATTCGAAATACAGTGCTGTGGTATTTCTATGTTTTGAAATTCCATTTTATGAAAGCCATTGTCATTTTATGAGAGCCATTGCCATTTTATGAAAGCCATTGTCATTTTATGAGAGCCATTGCCATTTTTGTGAAAGCCATTGCCATTTTGTGAAAATCATTTGCAGTATTGCTGAGAGACAGTATTGCTGAGAACAACTTTTTGCATTTACCTGAAAGTAGTATTTGCTTAAGCTGAGAGAAGGCTGCGAAGGACGGTGGAGCAAGGATTGAAGCTACCGATCAAGCTCATACGCAAAAGGAAATCAGGCATGAGATATATGTTGATAGATTTTCTGTCATTTATTTTAAAATGTATGATTAGATTGCTTGATTATGTCTTGCTTTATGAAAGGAAAAATAATAAGAAACCTCTATGTTCTATGAAATTGCTGAATTGGGAATAGTTTAATTCCTTAGAAAAGGCTTATTGAATTTAAGAGATAGCTTAAAGAGCTGGTCAAATTGGGGAATAGTTTAATTTCCTTAGAAAAGCTTTTGAAATAGCTTAGAGAACTTGATGAATTGGAATAACTTAAAAGCATGTTGAAACGAATCATTTGAAATCATAGATGAATTTGAAAGGGAAATATTTGTTTACTTTTAGTAAAGTACCTTATAATTTGTATTGCTTGAATACTGCTTGAATTCCTTAAGTAAAGGAAAGGGATTAGTTATTAATACTAGGACGAGGGTGGATTCAGAACCAAGGTAGTCTAAAGCTTTAGAGTTAAATAGGTTAACTAGAGAAAGCTACGTACTCCATGGATAAAGATTTCCATGTTGGGAAGTACCAGAGGGACCCCTTGTTGACTGTACTCCATTTCCTGTTTAAGTAGTTGAAGTAGGAAGTCTAGGGTGATTGACTACCCACTGAAGGACTCAACCTACGCGTAGGATAAGGCAGCCTTAAGTCAAACCAAACCTGACTTAGTGCAAGTGATAGATGACCGTCAGTATAAGTACTGCCGAAATGCTTTGGCCAAAGTAGTGTAGTATACCTAACGTCCACTTAGACTGTGAGACGAATTACACTGTCAGTTCACAGTAATCCAGGTTACATGCTAGATTGAGATTGTGAGGACACAAGGATTTAGTTATGTAGGATTACACACTATGCTCAGTTGGTCATACAGAACCGGTTACCCAACCAATCTCCTCGAAGAAGGGAGGGCCGTCTACTTAACAGTAAACGTGCGGGGGACCGCAATATAAGTCCGTGGTTGGTGGAAAAGCACCTGAGTGATGTTTCCCCTCCACCTTAAGACTTCTGATGAACCAAGGTTTGAAAGGGAAGATCCTGGACAGTCTTATTCCTATTTGCTCAAAAGCTTCCGAGCTATGTTTGAAACTTGTAAGATTCTTACCTTGCTTTTTATTTTGAAGAAAAGTAATCATGAAAGCGTACTCTGTTATTTACTTGGAAAATAGAACAATGATGTATCGTGTCTTTTATTTCTTTATGATGAAATGTTCAATTAGAATGAAAAGAAAAGTTATTTACTTTGTCGTTTAATTGTATTTCCTTGTATCTTATTAGTGAAAATAGAAAAAATTTTTGTTTACCCGGTTTTGGGGTTGTTACAGGTTTCCACTCAGTTGTGTGAATATTAGATTTATGAGTTCTAGTGTTATTTTCCAGATTATCTGTATGTGATGGTGAAAATTATTTTAATAATATTCTTGATGTTATTGGATTAGGAGTTGAATAATACTATTTGAAGAAAGTTGTTATTGGTTTATGGTTCATTTTTGAGCCATACAATCTGGGAGTGCTTTATTAAATTAAATCTAATCACCACTCTTCTTTGGTGGGTTTGTCATACTAATTGAAAAGGAAGCGTATCTTCAAAAGATACTCAAAAAGATAATATTTGCTGATATCTTTGTCTTAGAAGCTGTCATACTACTTTGACAGAAATCTATAATTTTGAGGGTCCCACCATAATTCCTTTATCTCAACCTATAAGGAAATGATTAAACATGCTAGCAGCTGAAAAAGGAATCGCAGGGAGTATATGTATTAATATTACTTTATTAGTGAGCCTTGCAGCCTACCCACAGCTCATATGGTTTCTCCACTTTGCTGCACTAAAATTGGTAGACAAGGGTTTGATTTTGGTCTGACTCTGTCTACTGTTTATATTATTAGTTGAAGGCATTTTTTTATGGGTCCCAGCTGCAGTCTTTTAAAGCATTCAGTGTTTTATATTAATTTGCCCTTTGGTTGCAGCTGTTCCTTATGAAAAGGAATTGTAGCCTTTTGGGATTTGTTTGGTTTTGCTCTTACTTTTGCAGCATTTTGGAAAGTGATTGCAGCATTATATTTGATCACAGCTATATGTAAGTTGCTTTATCGGGCAATCATCTAATTTGTTATGATCATTGATGGAGATTTTCATCACATTGTAAGTTTATTCCAGCTATTACAATAGTGGTGATAAGTTGTCATCAATCCAATTTTTGGTGTTGATCTAATTGGTTCAAATCAGAAAACTCATTCCTAGAGATGAATCAATGATTCTATATGAATGGTTATTCAACTATGTCAATTAGATGAGTTTCCGGGATTGTTGGATAGATGTGATCAACATTGAAGTTAATATCAATTGCTACATCGTCAGTGGCCTTGCTTCTGATTCCAGATATTTTATTTTATGTGTTTGCAGTTTGCATTCCAACTATTTGATGAAATGTCTACTTTCAAATTGTTGGTCAAATGTTTGTGAAAATTCCTAGAATTGAAAACCAATGTGTAATTCATTGCTTTATGATTCATTTTATAATCTTATATGCAGTTCTCCGCCATATAGCTTGAATCTGAAAGTTTGGATGGCTATGCTGCCAAGACATGGTTAATCATTTAAATTTTTCACAAGCATATATTGTAAAACTCTGCAGCTTACTGTTGATGTTGTAGCTTCGGGCTACATACTTCCGCCTTGCTTGTTGAACAAAAAATTCATCTAGCCTAACGGCTATTCATTTATTGCATTGATTAAAGTGAAGAGGCGCTTCACTTGACAACTTATTATATTTAATTATTGTGAATAATTAAATGGGGCCGACCTTATTAAAGAAATAATATTCATTATTTACTATTGCTATGAGGCCGACCTCATGAAGAGACACAATATTTTGTATAAATACAAGGTGATGATCACCTCATTTTATCATCAAGGTCATTTATCATATTCCCATTCCTAGAAGAAGTTCACACTTGTGCAGCAGATCATCATCTTGAGCAGCAAATCATCATCTTGAGCAGCAGAGCATTATTTTGTTACAGCAGAGCGAATTCAAGGGGAAAACATAGTCATGCTGTATATTCGCATCTAGGAGAGGTGCCATTATTCATTGTATCAAATTCAGCCTTGTGTTGGGCCTGAGTTGTAAGCAGATTTCTGCTCTTATTCCTTAAATATATAAGTGATATATTTGCTGGGTTTTTCCCCTCGTGTTGGAGGGTTTTCCCAAGGTATCTTGTGGTGTTCATTGTCTCATGTGTTGCATTTTCTGATTTCTTTCATTTATGATCATAAAACTAACATGGTATCAGAGCGGGTTTTAGACAAGACCTGATCAGATTTGTGTAAGCTAAGAAAATTCTATATTGTGAGGGTCTTATCAGCTTGGAAGTAAATCATACATCTCAACCTGTATGATTTATTTGCAGAGTTGGAGGACGAATTCCTTGAAGGCATCATGGTCTCTAGAGTGAGAAATTATTAAACAAAGGTTGGGCACATCATTTGCAAATAATACGACTCAGGAAATTCTATTCCACATACTTGGCGCATCACTCTTGAATCAAATCAGTTTGATTCTCTATTGGCGCAGCCTTGGATGTCGATGTGTGAGAAAAGACAAAGGAGATCAACTTAATTAAGGGAATCGATGTGAGTCTAGACGGAAGCTATAGGAGTCAATATTATTCAGATAAGTCAACCCGTCTAAAAGTAATATTCAAGAGGAGCTTGGAAAATACGAACTTTGGAGAAGAAGCGACATAGATAATATTTTGGAAAAAAAAAATTTAATCATAGCTTATTTTCCAAGTCAGCAAATAAGGTCAACAGAGTATAAGAGTTCAAAGCACAGATTATATTGTTCACATCGACATCTCCTGGAAGACATGTCATGTAGAATGGGAACGTAGTTGCTAAGCAGGCTTAAGAGAGATCGTTTGGTCTCTTGTGCTGTGACGAGTCATTGAGGACAAGCGCCTGATTGCATCTATAGAATTGACCAACAATAAAAAGATAAGTATTCTTGTTTTTATCATTGAAATCACTTTTTTGGATTGAAATTCAGTCTGCTGAGTTGTGCAGATCTGACATCAATTATTTGAATCGTGTGTGTTTAGTAAAGATCATGGTTTATCTTGAATAAGTGATCATTGGGATAAGATCCTTTGGAGATACAAATTATTCATTGTGAGTTGTTTCATGCTAGTTGTAAAGATTTATGAGTGTGACTCAGAAATGAAAGGAGAACTGAAATTTCCATTGTGATTGGTTGGCCAGATCGATATCATTCTCTATATGCATGAACTGTGATAGAGCCTTGATTCTTTGAGAGGTCCGGTTCTATATGTTGGTTGCATAATGCATCTAAGAAATCTGTGTTGAGCAGATTGTCTTTTGTTGTGTTGAGATTAGGATTTCCGAGAGCAAAAATTGAGTAAAGATGGAAGAAAGATATAGCAGAATCAACAAAGATAAGTTCTATTATCTCTTTAATTATTCTATCTAGTGATAGTTGCTACATGCTTCAATTGTAGTTTGATTTTCATGAGCTGTTATTAATCTCTTTAAAATGCAGGTTGGATCGAAAAGCAAATGAATGATGAATTAATTATCGGGGATTATTTAAGGAGATTCAGATTTCAATGAGATAAGTATTTCATGGTTGAATAATGTTCATGAATTTCTCATTTAGTTATTAATGCGATAACATTGAGATAGTAAATCATGTATGCTTCTAGCATTGGTATTTCTCTTCGGAATAGTTAAGTTCTATGAACTATTAGTAATCTCTCCTTAATGCCTTCAAGACAGACCAAGAAGCGTAAGAGATTGCCTTCAAGAGAAGAAGAGCTTGATGCATCTTGCAGGCTGAAGAATGGAGACACAACTTGCAGCCATGGGACTGAGTTGGTGGCTGATCAGTTTCTTCGAAGAGGAGGAATTAACCTTCAAAAGGAGTCTGACAAACCAACAGAGGCAACCTTGGACGAGGAGGTCAGGAGGTTGATGCAAGAACTTGGAGATTCAGAGGGAGTCTACTAAACCAAAAGAGGATGGTGATTCAGTTGAGCCTTTGGAACCAACTGATGGGCTTACCGACTAAGTTACCGGTTCGGGTTCGGGTTCAGGTTCGGGTTCGGGGGTTCGGTTCGCCGGTTCGGCTAAATTTTTTGGGGGGTGGGTTCGGTTCGTTTTGAGTTCGTTAGTACAAAAAACATGTAAATATATATATATATATATATGCAGCCTAGAGGCATGAATTAGGATTAGAATATCACATAATATCATATAAACAACAAAACCACCATAAACTTGAATGTCATTTAAAACATGCATGATAAATATTCATCGTTGAAACTTGAATTGTGGTAACTTGATATACAGAGTCTATTGATAAAAGCGTTCAATTTGTATGATTTTGAAAAAAGAAGCCAACTGAGTAGAGTTATCAGCATTCTTCAAAAATCATAAGAATTTGTTTAGTGCACTAGCCAATTTGATGTCTTCTTGCAGTCTCAAACATTACTTTTGTATCATTGTTACAATGGTCTTGTGAGTGGTAGTTTAATATAGCTCCACAATGATGCAGAACAATTTTTGAAAAAAGACAGTCCGCTTTCAATCCAACAAGCAAAACTGAAAGCTCAGCCTCTTGGAATGAAAATGCTTGTTTGCAAAAAAAATGAATAAGAATGAGGTAGTTAAGGTGTTTAGAGTGATTTAGAGGTCACTTTTAGGGTTCTCTTGGGCATGGGTCAAAGTCAAACTCCATAAAACATTAAAAAAATGCTCAAAAAACCACTTTTTGGATGCCTAGCCATGTGAGTTTTGTCTTGGTTCGCTTGGGTTTTGTCTGGGTTCTGCCCGGGTTCTCTTGGGTTTTGCCTAGGCGAACCAGACCCAAAAATGAGGGACCTTGGACGAACCCACAGGCGAATCGAACCAATACCTGAACCAGGAGCAAACCAAGACCAGAATCAGGGGTAAAATAGAAGAACCCGGTAACATAGCTTATCGACATTATTATTTGTCGAAAGAGACTTCTATGGGCTAGGAAAACAATGCAGGAGGCAGAAAATTTTGCAGCCCCTAGAGGAACATTTAGAGAAAGCAAAAGACCTCAGAAGTTTTCAAGCTATGTTGCATTGATGAGTCAAATCAATGAGTCTGAACCTTCCACTGTTGAGGAAGCTACAAGTCAGCAAGTATGGAGAGATGCTATGGCTGAAGAATATCAATCTATCCTCAAGAACGATGTTTGGGACATTGTACCTAGACTAGAAGGCAAATATGTTGTATCTTCTAAGTGGCTTTTCAGGATCAAGCATGTGGTTGATGAAAGCATTGAGAAGTACAAGGCTAGATTTGTGGCTAGAGGATTCTCTCAAAAAGAGGGAATAGATTATGAGGAAACTTGCTCGTTTAACTTCCATCAGGACTATCATTGCCATTGCAACAGCTAAAGGATGTAAGTTACACCAGATGGATGTGAAGACAACTTTTCTAAATGGTGTAATTGAAGAAGAGGTATACATTGAGCAACCTGATAGATTTGAGGTTCATGGGAAGGAGCCTCATGTTTGCAGATTGAAGAAGGCTTTGTATGGCCTTAAGCAGGGCCCTCGTTCTTGGTATGATAGAATTGATCGATACCTACTGAGCTTGGGCTTCTCCAAGAATGATGTTGATTCAAACCTATATTTCAAGGTAATTAATGGTGAGGTCTTGATCTTAGTTCTCTATGTTGATGATCTATTTCTTACTGGAGAAGAACACCTCATTATCAAATGCAAGAAGGAGTCGGCTTTTGAATTTGAAATGAAGAATCTTAAGTACATGCATTACTTCCTTGGTTTAGAAGTATGGCAGAGGCCTAATGAGATCATTTTGAGTCAAGGGAAGTATACAATAGACATCTTGAAGAGATTTGGTATGATGGATTGCAAATCCATGTCTACACCTATGGAAACCAATTTTCAGAAGTTAAAAGAGGCAGCAGCTAGTTCAGATCTATGGATCCTACTATGTACAGGTAGTCGATTGGATCATTGATGTATCTAGTCAACACTAGACTAGATATTTGCTATGCAGTGAGTGCACTTAGTCAGTTCATGTGTTAACCAAGGCAAATACACCTAGTTGCAGCAAAGCATATCCTGAGATACTTGCGTGGCGCAGTTGGTTATGGCTTGAGATATTCTTCTGATGTGGACTTGAAGCTGCATGGTTAAACTGATTCTGATTGGGCAAGGTGTGTTGCTGATCGAAAGAGCACCTCTATATGTTGTTTCAGTTTGGGGTCTGCGATGATCTCCAAGTGTAGCAGGAAGCAGTCTTTAGTGGCACTGAGCATCATAGAAGCCGAGTACATTGTAGCATGTGTGGCAACTCAAGAAACAGTGTGGCTTTAGAAGCTCCTTGCAGGATTGTTTGGACAATCATTGGAGCAGACTGTCATTTATTGTGATAATCAAAGTTGTGTGAAGCTTTATGTCAATCCAGTGTTTGATGACAAAACCAAACATGTTGAGATCAAATACCACTATATCAGAGATATGGTATTGAGGAAAGCAATCCAGTTGAGATACATTAGCACTGATGAGCAGACAACCAACATTCTCACCAAGCCCCCCCTCTCCAGAGTAAAGTTTGTGTACTTTTGAGACAAGCTTGGTATTGTGGAGAATGAAGCCCTAGCTGAGAGGGAGACTCAGCTTCAGTGATCTTCTGTGATTTTCTCTAATGCATTTTTCTCTATTAGAGAAATTTGAGGTGAAAGCCCTTGTTTCCACCCTCTGGGAGTAGCCATGGTGGATGTCATGTTGAGTGACTCCATGACAACATTACGTGAGAGAGTTCGTGATGATTTTCTAGTAATTATGTTTATTCACCCTCTGGGAGTATCCATGGTGAACGTCATGTTGAGATGACGACATCATGTTGAGTGATTCCATGATGGGCACTTGTGCACATATGCTTTACCATACATGGGAGTAGCCATGATGGTTGATATCACGATTGAGTAAATCCGTGATGAGCTCCTACCACATATAGGTGTAGCCATTGTGGGTGTCATGTTGAGAGATTCATGACCTTGTGTATCAGAAGTATTCCTCCCTAGCTAAGAGGGAGTGTTGATGTTGTAGCTTCGGGCTACATACTCCCGCTTTGCTTGTTGAACAATAAATTCATATAGCCTAACGGCTATTCATTTATTGCATTGATTAAAGTGAAGAGGCGCTTCACTTGACAACTTATTATATTTAATTATTGTGAATAATTAAATGGGGCCGACCTTATTAAGGAAATAATATTCATTATTTACTATTGCTATGAGGCGACCTCATGAAGAGAAACAATATTTTGTATAAATACAAGGTGATGATCACCTCTCATTTTATCATCAAGGTCATTTATCATATTCGCATTCCTAGAAGAAGTTCGCACTTGTGCAGCAGATCATCATCTTGAGCAGCAGAGCATTATTTTGGAGCAGCAGAGCGAATTCAAGGGGAAAACATATTCATGTTGTATATTTGCATCTAGGAGAGGTGCCATTATTCATTGTATCAAATTCGGCCTTGTGTTGGGCCTGAGTTGTAAGCAGATTTCTGCTCTTATTCCTTAAATATATAAGCAATATATTTGTTGGATTTTTCCCCTCGTGTTGGAGGGTTTTCCTAGGGTATCTTGTGGTGTTCATTGTCTCATGTGTTGCATTTTCTGATTGCTTTCATTTCTGATCATAAAACTAATACTTACCACCAGTTAGTGTCCCAACCACCTATGCTCTCACCTCACCTACATTGCAATCTGGGTGATTAGAAAATGATAGGGTTTATGCATTTCACCAAACATTTTCAAAAAATTCAAAAATATCAATACCGGAACATCACATGATGATGACGTCTTTGAAGACCCATATGATGCTAAAATTTGATTGTTGAACTCGAAATTATTATTTTAATATTGAAGTCTGCACAATGAATATTTTATAATATTTATGTTTTAAATGGCATTCAAGTTTGCGGTAGTTTTGTTTATTATATATTGCTATGAGATATTCTAAACTTAATTCCTGCGTTTAGGCTGCAAATATATATAATATGACGCTGAAACTTGATTGTTGAACTTGACATTATTTTTTTAGTATTGAAGTTTGAACAATGAATATTTTATAATATTTATGTTTTAAATGGCATTCAAGTTTAAATATATATATATATATATGATTTTTATATGTTTTTTATATGCACGAACATGAATTAGAACTGGCAACTTAGGTTTCAACAATGGTTTCAGATGGCTTGAAATACTTTGGTAGCTTAGTTTCAGAGACATATTATGCGTGAGATTCACCTGGTCCAAGCTCCTTTAAAATATTGTGTAGCTTGTGATAGACTTCCATAACATATCTCTTACTGCACTAAAATTCCAAAGAGAACTCAAAGATGCAGTTCTAATTCCCATCAGACAAGTCTACTTGGCCTGACCTGTTTCCTGTAACCTATTTTCAATGTTATTAATCATTAAGAAAGATCTGTCTGGAGTCAAGGAAGAAACCCGTCACTGCCATAAACCCCTCTGATAAATTAATCTCTACCATCTTATGCTTCCTAAGAACTTAAGTGGCAATTAAATTGAACACCATGGGCAGGTTTCATCAGATGTCATGAAAATTTAAGGCATAGACATCACAGACAAAACTATTTGCTCTCTGGTTGTGACCAAAACTCTAGGTGTGCTTGTAGAATTTAAGATGTCAAAAGCCTTAAATCTTAGGAATTGTGATGTCATATGTAAAGCCCTAGATCACTTTAGTTTTCAAACATCTCAGGTAGAATGCATCCAGAGCTGCATTTTAATGGCTAGAATCTAAACTATTGTTAACAACTCTCCAACCAATCTTTTCAGCCATATTTGTGATCTACGACAAGAGAATCATTTCTTACCTTATCTACTCATGATTATTGGTTGAAGTTTTTGAACAGGCATTTCTACCAGCACATGCCAAGCACCAGCTCATCTAGAAGCTCCCTCATCATCCTCTCAGACACTTCTACAATTTGCTGATATCACTGCACTGTTACCCATGAATCTCCCCTCCAAGAAGCAAAAAATTAAATCAATTTTGCAAACCTATGAAGCAGCTAAAGACCTAAATCAGGCTAAACTTCACCCTATCTTAATACAACACTTTGTTGGCAATATCCAATTTCTAGAGTATTTGATTTCTCCACTACCAATCTACCTCTTAAATATTCAGGTATTCCTTAGATGGAGACGTGTGACCTTCTCATATATGGGAATAAAATTAAAGGTCAGGCCAGTATCAAACTTAAGTTATGTACATATAGGTTGTTGACTTTAATAACTCATCTGCAAATTATCAAATGAGATTTCTTAAGCGATGCAAATCTACATTTGTTATTTTCCTATAATAATAAATTGAGTAATATGATATTTTTTGAGGTTTCAATACACACTTCTTTAGTAAGGCACATCAACCTCACTGTGAACCTCACACTACTTGCATGGAAAAAGCTTACCTGGGATGGGGAACTGAAATAAGACATGGAATTCATTAATTTGGCTCTAGCAGATAAATCTGCCTGGCAAGTAACAGCATGGATCCAGCAGCTTTATGGAGAACTACCTTCACATTATTCATCTCTTGAACACCCCTTTTGATCAGATTTTCACCACTCCTCTTTAACCTTTCAGGAACACCCATCCAAGTTATTAACAAATTATGGAAATCTGTGATGATCACAAGGCTGTGTTGTAAGATGATTACTGATTCTTGACCAACTCCACCACATGGATCAAACTGCAGATTGCCTGCTAGTTGAGGAACATCGCTTTAGAAAGTTTTCTTCTTGTCAAATTCTAATGTCCCATACAAGGGAGACTGTGGAAAGGGCACTCACATGGCTAGAGCAGGCTATGTCAACTCAATTTCCCTCTATTTCATGGTTTTAACAATTTTCCCTTTTTTGCTTTTCAAACCGAAAAATATATTTGTGGGGTTACTTTTGTCTAATCTCTTCAGTTCCTGTCCCAAAAAGCAATAGACATGTGCCATTGGTAGTACTCACATCATACACCTGCTTCTCTGTCTGTGAAAGATCTGACAGACACAGCTAATATTGTGTCACAAGATCAAAATATAAAGTAGTTGGATCCATGTTGTGGTAAAAGGTGATTAAATTCCATCTTTTGTAGCCTAAATTTATATTTTCAAGATTTGAGGCATCGCTTTAGAGTAAACTCTGAGAAATAAAACGGTGTCCTAATTTCTGTCCCAACAAACATGCCAAGAAACTGCAGAATAAAATGTATTTAAGACACAACACCACATACCACTGCAAAACCTAAACAAACTACAATGACTTCCCCGCAATGATAATTAAACAGGTTGAGTCATTATAATTATGTGTGCAAGCATCACTAGAAACAATGATGAAATAAAATAATAAAGTAACAACAACTACATAGATACCTCTCCACTGAAATCAAGCCGTGGTTCCTCCTTCAGCAATTCCTCGGGATCATCCAACATATCAACAATGTGAGCGGTTGGATGCCGTCTATGATATTCACGGATATGCACTCTGAAGTTTTGAGATATTAGCAAAACTTGCAAACATATTCACGTATTAGAACCAATGGTCATTAATATCATTGGCTTTGAGCATATTTGGAGATTTTTTGAACAACAAACAAAATATGTATAGCTGGTAAATCTCAAATTTGAAAGCTAACTGAAGAGAGATTTAATAGTTGAATATCACAATCAAGAATCCTCCTAAGAAATTTTAAGCGGGAGGTAGATCACTTTGAACCAAAACCCAAGTAGGGTGGACATAATAAACATCCAGCTGGAGAAAAATAAATTAGGTGCAAAAGGCAACTCAAACACAACAATTTCTACCATCTTGACCTCAACAACAATACCTTAAAATTATGAATTAATTGTCATTTCTGTTAACATTTTCAATAACAATCAAAATGAAAGTTTATTACATTTTGAGATAAATGACAACATGCCTACCTCTTTTAGTCAATATAAATGACAACATGTGCACCTCTTTTAGGCGGTCATAAAATGCACTAAAGACATTCTGACCACTCACACCTTGACCTCCAAGAGCTGCATTTTCATCCTTCCTAGCATGATCTTTGTCTTTGTATATTTCAATCTGTTGAAATGCCACCACTCCACTGCGATTAACTAAAGTCCCTGAAACTACAATTTTCTACAGAATTTTCTATGAACCTCAGAAAACTTCAAAGCCCCTTATAGCTGGCATACTTGTGGTTTTGAGTTCTGTCAACTATAAAATTGGAAAAGCATTCCCCACACAAAATATTCTACTTTTATTCCTAAATAGAACAAACCCTGAGATCTGCTCTGACAAAAATTGAAGCTTTGAGAAAGGCAAAACTCAATTAAGGTAAAGTTGTAAAGGCTGAAAAGTGTTTTCTAACAGGAACAAAAGTTCTGGCTAGGTATGAGTCAAATAAGAAGAAGCAAAAGCAATGATAAAAATCAACATTGGAAGCAAAAACTGGATCCAAGGGAGCTATGAATTTTAAATAAGGGACCAAATGAGGCAGAAGAAAAATACAAGACCAAGCCAACCTCAAAACCACAAAATGCAATACTACATCTACAAAAGCAGGAAGAATATACCTACATCACAAAGACCTCAACACAAAACTTGTTTCATGAAAAAGTTAGTGGCAGGCATCTAGCACATTGGCACAGGCTCAGAGTGCTAAATTATTTTGAACTTAGAAATTATTCAAGACCTGTTATAACCAATGTTTTTACTTTAATTGAATGTAAAAAATACCAACTAAAAGGTAAAATGAGAAAATGTGTTTCAAAACCATAGATAAGTGGAGGCAGGACTGCAAGAATTCATTCAATTGAATTGAAATGTGAACTCAAAGGGGAAACATGACTTCTGAATGTGGTGGAATCCTATGACACAGATTTGGGAAGGTCCTAGTTTGCTATGCTACAGACACTAGCACTAACCATCTACTTGAACATGAAATTCCTATAGGAAGGAGTGAAGCTACTGTCAAAAATAATTTCCAGAACCTACTAGTAGAGGCCAACTTGTGTGCGATTATCATCAGAGGAACTTGGAAGTCTATAAATTGTTCCGATCGGAACTTGTAGAGAAATACAGAAGAAAACTCTCGTTCTAGAACACTGTTTTACTAAAATCTCTTCAAGTTGTAAATTGCCACTTAAACTAGCTGACAAATCATATGGCCAATCTAAGAGTTCTTTTCCCAACTTCAATCAAAGTTCTCTATGTGCATTTGTGTCTTCATCAGCTCTAAAGATAGCTTACTGTAAAAAACATATTATTTTTGTGCTCATTCTTTCGCTGCTAGAGCAGTTGTATAGCCTAAGTAATGAGGTGTCTTTTAAAATTTGGAATTTATGGTGCCATTGGGGATTTTACAGGTCTGACCTGATTTAGAGTTGATAGCTAATACTTACATTGATGGCTCTGCAACAGTTAGTGTAGTATTGAGATGCCAGATTCTAAGGCTCTTGTGACAATCAATATCTTTATAGTTAAAAGACTCTGCTAGGCCAAACTTTATTAAATTTTATTTGCCTATTAAAAATATAAACAATAAACCAAGAGGCAAGTTATGATGAATGAAATCAATTCTAACTCTACTCGCATAAATTATATCAATATGACTTCCAATGAATTTTATCAATTCCTTGGTTCCCTCTATTTTATTAATTATTTCATTCACAATGTTCAATGCTTTCTAAAATCAATCTTTTTTACTTTTCCACAGCTAAAACAAAGAATCTTGTACCCATGGACAATGCCATTGATGAAAGAGATGACTTCCATGGTCATAGGAAGTTGGTTTACAAAGCCTATGAGGCATATATAGGCATAATTGTAGCCAAGAAAAAGAGTGAACCATAAAATCTGATAATATGTCAAAAGTTATGTTACTAGTTCTATTTTGGATCCTGGTTCTGGTTCGTGGATTGAGTTCATGGATTCGGAGAATTTTAGGGTCAGGTTCATTTTGGGTTCGCCCATACAAATACACACACAGATAAACATATATTTATATATATAATATTTTCTCATTTTTCATTATATCCTAGAATTATCTATATTTTAATTAAAATAGTAAACCATAAAAACATTTTATTAATAAATAAATAAAACTTAATCATCAATTTAATAATAACAATTAAAAAGACCTCCACAATTAAAGAAGGACTCTATTATTAGTTTTATTACTATAAATGATATTGTATAATAATTTTAATAATAGTCATACAATTGTCAAAGCACCTATTTTGTCCCATCTAATGATCAATTGAATGTACTGGAATCTATATAATATCAAATAGGAAATGGGAGTTGCAGCACCATCCATCATATGTACTCGAGGCCCTACTATGGATTTTGCATGGAGGACAAGGGCACATTGTTGGTCTCAAAGCCTTGAAATACATCCACGTAGGTTTTGCTCAACATTTTTCTTGCAAACGTGAACGGGGTAAAGACCAGATTCACACAAAACAAACACAAGAACATTTAAAAACAAATTTCAATCATCAAAACTTAACGAAATCCAATCTAGGTTCACCCAAGTTTGTCTGGGACGAACCCATTGTGATTACCTCAACTCCAATGCAATTCCATAGTCAAATCAGCCCAGATCACAAACTAGGCTCAAACTAAATCAAAATCTAGGGCTCCAAGGTACAAACTCGATAACATAGGTTAAAAGATAGAGGAAGACAAGTTGCCCCAAATCAAAGTCGCCAATGTTAAGATTACAAAAGAAAGGCACATTTTTCTCCATACTAATATCAATTTGTTGTAATATCCCACTTTTAGACTATTTAAATTGTTAACATTTTGCATGTAATAATTTTGATTAGACTTGGACAATTGTTAATATTTGATGTAATAGAATTTTTGGATGTTATTCTGCAATTATTATGAATTATTATTCAATCTATTGCTGATTTTATGACATCTAAATATGTACTAATAATCTGGAATTTGTAATTTGGTATCAATGTTTGACATTCACTTTCTAAAGTTTATAAGCTACTTTTCAGAATTGAGATAATATGATAAAAAAAGATTTAGATTTTCTGGTTGTACTTTGCTGGGAACTTGAAGATGATTCTCTTACTAATTAACATTCTCTTGAAGGTTTTGGTTGCATTATTTATTGATCAGAGCTACTAAAAAGAAAATCAGATTTCAGATTTATTGTTAATGTATCGAGAGCATGATGTACTTGTTTTGTATATTTGGAACCTGTTCATAAGTTGTAAATTATATTGTATTTGTTTGGAGACAGCTGAAAGACTTGAATGTAATCTCACTTGTGAATTTTGATAAGATTACCTTGCTGATTTACTGAGTTATCAGCTGATGTTATGAGGATATTTGTATGTTTAGGAACTATATATACTAAGAAGAAAAAAATTTAAAAATCTAGTATTCTGTACTTTAGTAAAAGCTTTGTTATCTTCTCTATGTCCTATCTAGCTTATAAGAAACTAAACTTGAAAATTCTGCACTATGTGAAGTAGAAAATTAAGTGGAAAAATGAGTTTATCCTAAGCTAGTGTTCTAAGAACTTTACTGTCAAACATAAATTCAAAGTGCAAACCTATACTTGTAGGAATTTGGACATAGATCGAAAACTCAAAGTTCAACTTTATTCCAACTTAGAAAACCGTTGAACAATAATCTATTTCTGTATTATCTACTTTAGAATATAATTGTTCATTTAAGGTAAAAATATACAGTGGTAATTTTAATTGATTTTTCAAACTCACAACTTCCAGGTTGCGACAGTTGTGAAGCTGTGATCTAGTTGTTGAGACTGGTTGCCACCATGAAACCGACCCAAGTTCAACTCTGTTGGGCATACAGATGTGTAACATGTGAAGAGTTTTACCAACATTAGGTCTCATTGTCCCTCTCAATATGATACTACAACCAAAGAGACTTATGCTTTCAGTCTAAATAACAACAGCATTGTCTGCTGAGATAAGCAAGCAAGCTCTCAAAAAAGGGAAGGCCACTTTGATACAGAAATGATGAGTCACCTATAGGTCATGATGAGCTCAAGTTGTGAAGCGTTTAGGCTTTCATTGCAGATGCCAAAGACTCAATTCCCCAGAAGTCATAATAATGTGTTAAAATTGTGTAAAACAACACTTCCAACCTTGTAAGCATGGAGTAGAATAAAAAAGTTGAAAAAACAAGTCACAAAGAGAATCGTAATTGCTATAAAGGACTAAAACAGACCAAAAACCTGTAGAAGAAATTACTGATAATTTCAATTCTCTATGTGGTTAGCTGAACAAGGCTTTTCACTTACTGTTGAGATTAATGCTACATGTTAAATTCATTGATTGCCATACTACGTTTCTTGAGTGCCCTGTACTTACTCTGTTTTAAAAACCTACGGTATCTTAATCCTACTTCTGTTTTCCTTTTTTATTAAATGTCTACAGTCTATTAACCCTGCTACTGCATTCTCTTTTTCTAAATACCTAGTCTCTTAACCCTACTTTAAAAACCTACAGTCTCTTGACCCTACCATTGTATTCATACCGTGTAATCTGAATTATAGCAACCTAATTTTAATAATATGCCGGCATTAATGCAAATTCTTTTTTTCTTTGGCCATCATCATATGTACGGTGTAGATTTATTTCTGGATTTTCTAATTTCGCTTTGGGAATCTTGAAGCAATCACTCTCTGAGTTTTGCATTTTAATTTATTTCGTGATGCAAATCTTTTTAATCCAACAAACAAAAAAATATATAGAATTGCAAAAAATATAGAGATGAAAATTCCATACCTGCTGCAGATATTTTCCTGTGCTGGAGGAGAAACAAATCGAATATTCCAACCTCACGATCTTCGGCTACTCGTATTTTGCCACTACGTCGGTGGTTGAACTTATGTTTGAAAAAAAGTTAAAAACAAACAGAGTTAAAATATAAAAAGAAAATGCCCTCAACGTTCTTCAAGAATGTCAAAAAATATAGAGATGAAAATTCCATACCTGCTGCAGATATTTTCCTGTGCTGGAGGAGAAACAAATCGAATATTCCAACCTCACGATCTTCGGCTACTCGTATTTTGCCACTACGTCGGTGGTTGAACTTATGTTTGAAAAAAAGTTAAAAACAAACAGAGTTAAAATATAAAAAGAAAATGCCCTCAACGTTCTTCAAGAATGTCAAAAAATATAGAGATGAAAATTCCATACCTGCTGCAGATATTTTCCTGTGCTGGAGGAGAAACAAATCGAATATTCCAACCTCACGATCTTCGGCTACTCGTATTTTGCCACTACGTCGGTGGTTGAACTTATGTTTGAAAAAAAGTTAAAAACAAACAGAGTTAAAATATAAAAAGAAAATGCCCTCAACGTTCTTCAAGAATGTCAAAAAATATAGAGATGAAAATTCCATACCTGCTGCAGATATTTTCCTGTGCTGGAGGAGAAACAAATCGAATAGTCCAACCTCACGATCTTCGGCTACTCGTATTTTGCCACTACGTCGGTGGTTGAATTTATGTTTGAAAAAAAGCTAAAAACAAACAGAATTAAAATATAAAAAGAAAATGCCCTCAACGTTCTTCAAGAATGTCTAGAAATATAGAGATAAAAATTCCATACCTGCTGCAGATATTTTCCTGTGCTGGAGGAGAAACAAATCGAATAGTCCAACCTCACCACCTTCGGCTACTCATATTTTGCCACTACGTCGGTCGTTGAATTTATGTTTTTAAAAAAAGCTAAAAACAGACAGAATTAAAATATAGAAAAAAATGCGCTCAACGGTCTTCAAGAATGTCTTACCCGGGGTGAAAAATTAATACCTTCGTTTTGGGATGATTTAATGACTGGTTTGTAAAATAGTAGTTGTGTGGAAGTAGTAATAATCTTAGTTTTATTTTTATGTATTCGAAGAAAAATTTTTTTTAATAAAAATAATAATAATTTTGATTAAATTGTAGGGATGAAATTGATAGATAAGTTTTTTTATTTTTTTTAAACAAACCTTCTAATTAATCATTAAGAACTTACTAAAGTGTGAAACATTTCAAAGGGTATTATATAAAAAAACAAATTGAATTCATAATGATCATAAAGAAAATTATTAAGAGAACATCTAGTACACATATATGGACATCAAAGCATTATCATATGATATCAAATTCTAGATATATTGTATGACTATCTTATGTCTTTAATCATTGTTCATACTATTGACTCGATAATAGGTGTTTGACTGAAGAATAACAAAACTAGCCTAACAAGCCCCTAAACAATGTTTACTAACAGCACCCCTCTTCGCAAACAAGTTATAAACATCAAGGTGAACAAGTTCCAAACATCCAAATCAATAAGGTTTAGTTTGGCATTCACATAATTGACCTAGAGCAACAAATAGTAAATTTATGTCTAGAAACATTCTTCTAATAGGTCTTGAATTTCCACCATATTGATGAGTCAATTTGTAGCATCTATCATAGCAAGATCTTCATCAAACCTAGAGCTAAGTGACATTTTATTTATTTTAATTGTGTGCATTAATTTTAAAGGTGTGATCAGTCCTAGCCCTTTATCCTATAGTGAGTCGTTATTCATCATGATTAATTGATTTATCATAAGATTTTTATGTAGAGGAAGTATCTATTTTCTTTAAATTTTTTGTGAATGTGACATTCTTGCACCCCCTAGAGCTTTTTTCTTAGGATTTGTTCTTTCTGCATTAGAGTTCCAAATCTAACAACATTTCTTGTATACCTTTCATTTCAAATTGTATTAGGGATTGGATCCACCTTCCCTAGTGCCTCACTATTATATTTCAATCAGGGTTCTAACTTTTATTGCTTGATATATATAAATGTTATGTACATTTTCACTCATGTGTGTGTTGGGTGTTATTGCTAGATCAATCCTATAAATTTGCATAGACCATTGTCTTTGGTTAATATACATGCATATATTATAGATTTTGACATGTTCCTACATTTTTGTAATATATGGCATTTCATCCTTGATGCTCTTATATCTTTCTATGCTATGGATGGGGATGTATTTTTTTATGGAGGTATAGTTTCATCACGTATACATGTGTAATGAAATAACTTACATGGGAGACGAATATAATAGGAAGTATATTACAAACATTGGATAATAAAGGGAATAATAAGCCACTTTGAGGGGTGAACCTCCAAATATCTCAAAAGAACACAATTTACAATATGATGATCATAAACTAAACCACTAGCTCCTATATATACCCTACATATTCGTTGCATGTCACCCAATCCTACTTACCTACCTATTAATGATTATATTAATGATCATATAAGTTAATTAAGAATTAAGATAGTCACAAGCCAGCTACCCATAACCCTATGCACATTATAGGATTAAGGGTGTAGTACCTCCCCTTCAAACAAGAAATATCCTCAATGCTAGCCAATTGTGGAAGCTTTTGCATAAAATCTTCATGCCATCCCATTATGACATATTTGACCAACAAAATATTCCATTATGTGAGTGGCCTAGTCTTTAGCTCCTTGAGGCATATCTAGAAAATTAACTCAGGATCTAAGATGGGCCTTTCCTCTACATCTAGCCTATGTAGCACTATCTATATTAAACTTTTGTGTTGATTAGCTTGTTGCTTCATTTTGTTATGTGTATTTTCCTTGTCTACCTTGTGACTAGAGTAACTCTTTTTGGTATTGAATTTGTTCATCCATTTCTATAAACTTTTGGTGTCCTTTCAAAAAAGAGGTGAAGGATGGTAGATGATACCTTGGCACAAATTGAATGCCCTACTTAGGATCTCTTTTGAGAGGCAATCATTTTGTCCTACCTTTCAAAATAGCTTATGGATTTAGCAATATAGGAGTATTTGATTGTTGACTTCCAATAATAATAATTGAGTCATACCTCCATCAATCCTCTTGCTAAGTATCTTTTGCACTTATTGTGAGCTTACCATGTGGGGATGGGTATGTGCAGGATCATCATGGAAAAAACAAGTCTTTAAGTGGCAATGAAAATTCAGAAAAAATCAGAGTTAGCCAACTTGACGTAAAAATTTGAATAAGTTATCTATATTATTTCAAAAATATGTAGGAATAGAATCTGTAGAAAATTGAATGTAGTTTCTAACTACTAGATTTATTTTTTTTAAATCTATTTGGTGAAAATTTGAAATTTCAATGCAGCAGTACTTAAATTTCAGGAAAAAAATAAAAAGTAGGTGTCTGTCTGACCACCCTAACCACAATAAACTGATAATATTTTATAATAATATTTTATATATAAGTAGAGGACTCATGTCTCGATGTGATGCATATTTTTTTGTATTTTTTTTCCAAGTAAATAATTAATTATGAATTTTTTATTACAAATTTTATAAAATATAAAAACTCGTATGTCTGACCACCTTAACTTGGTCAAAACTCCATGAAATTCAATTTAATATTTGCTAATCCTATAGTATGCAAAGCATAGAATGTGACGCATGTTTTGGATTCAAAAAATGTGATATAGTTTGAAAGATATAGATGTTTTTCAATCAGCCTATCAATTAGGACTTTAGTCATAATTCAAATAGAAAATGAATAATAATTATTTATTAAATTCAAAGTAAAGCATAATTTATATTGGTAGAAAGATGAGAATCTCCTTTAAAAACCCTTTTCGTTTCATCAATTTAGGGTAAAAAAAAAGTCATCAGCCACATGGGCGAAGTCCAGAAAAGCAAGGTAAGCTGTTAAACACGTTTTTTGTGTTGACTTCTTAGGATTGGCATGTCTTAGCTAAATTCCGAAGCAAACCCGAGGCTAATCCCTAGGTAGTAGGTTTTGTGTTAGACATATCGGATATCCGATTTTTTTTATATATAATTTAAAAAAATCTAATATAGTTTTTAATATGATTTAAAAATTTGAAATTTTCAAATCAGATATTCGATTTATTTTATATATAATTTGAAAAAATCTAATATAGTTTTTAATATATGATTTAAAAAATTGTAATAAATAATTTATAGTTTATTTTAATATATCTAGTTGAGAATATACAATATAGTTTATAATTCAGTTAATTTATGATAATCTCTTACGAAATTATGTATAATATATAATATATTATACTATTATGTATAATATTTAAATATTGTTTATATATTCTAGTTAATGTATAAATATTTATATATATATATATAAAGTTAATATATAAATATTTATATATATATATATAAAGTTAATATATAAAATATTATATAACTAATTAATATTACTAATATATTAAATATTTAAATATTCTCTCTTTCCCTCTCTCTCTCTTTCCCTCCCTCTCTCTCTCTCTCTCTCTCTCTCTCTCTCTCTCTCTCTCTCTCTCTCTCTCTCTCTCTCTCGTCCACCCTACACCTCCTAATTACTCTTGGGTCTATGTGTGTTTCAAATCGGATATCCATTTTGTGGCACCAAAATTTTACCGCCACAATACATTTTTAAATGTTTTCAAATATTGCCCAACCCCGATTTTTTATACTTTTAAAAACCGGATATCCAATTTGTAAAAATTAGGTTTGGGAATTGCTATGGAGAAATGTACTGACACCCAACCCAAAAGAAAGTCATCTCGGGATTTCCGCATTTTTTGGCGAGTGAAAAATGCTACTTTTTCCTATTGCCACTTTTTGGCCCATCATGATCCTGCACATGCCCGGATACTTTACATACAACCACCTTAGTTAAATTGTTTTACCCTATGAATAGCTCTTAGAAGTTCATTTCAATTGTTCCTAAGGTATTGAGCCATTAGATTCACAAAATAATGCTTGCTCCAACCATAGGCATATCAATATAGGACAATCAAGCACATAGTCTCCCATGGAAAGTTTAATATTATGAAATTATCTTGAATAAATAATTATACCTCCATCTGTTAGTATGTGAAGTCAATTTTCTTTATCAAGCATTGATTAAGCAATTATGTAGTCCTAATAGTTTAGGTTGAAGGCCTAAAATCCAGGGGGTCACAAGGGGGTTAGATGTAACCCCCTTTTCCACACCAAAGGCAATTCTAGAATGCCCTCATTAGAGAAAAAAATGGACTTACTATTTTTGGCCATATGGCATGCAGTTGTACAACTCACTTTTTATTTTTGAAAAGTCTTCTTCAAAAAGGATACAACAACTTAAACGTTTATGGTTCAGTTAGTCATGTTTTTTGATATGAATTGCATATTTTATAACAATTGATTAATTAATGAGATAATAAAATATTGTGAGACCTTTGCCCATATTTTTTCTAGTACATCATTGTTAGAGTAAAAGGTATCTCCTAATTAATTATTTACTTAATTATTAGGTCCCTTTTCACTCTAGTTACTTGAGCTTACTTAGCTTATGTTTTTATCTAGTTGTATTTATTTAGTTAAGTAATTAGTTTATTAGCTATTTACTTTATTTTCTCTAGATTTGGATAAGTTTTCCTTCTTAGATAAGATTTTTCACTTTATAGGATAAGTTTTCTTATATAAGCTTTTCTTGTTAGATAAGCTTGTATACTTTATTGCATGGGCTAACTCTAGTTAAAACTCCATGATTTGTGTGAGATCTTGGGTTGCCTCATGCATTTCTTTGCTCTATATAAAGCAATGTCTCTTTGTATATTTACACATGTACTCTCATTTTCTACATAGAATACAACTTATTCTAGCATATTTTTTTTTATGCTTTCCTTTAATCTTTCATTGTATGGTATCAGAGCCCTTATGATTGGTAGGATTTCATTTTAGAAATATTGAGTGCAAATATGTTATTTTTTGTAGCAAAATAGTATGCTCTTCTCTTACATCCTCTGATGATTTGGAGAATCACAAATTGTAAAACAATACTAGATTTCGGGGGTTTACTGTTGGGAACAGGTGCCTCAACTTCTGGGTTGAACCTCTGAAAAGACTTGGCGAATTTATCACCATTCTCAGCCTTTACTGCTCTACCACTGTGACACTTTCATAGAGGCGTGGTCTGGCGGTTTACTGCTTTACCATAGGCCTCTGTCGATTTGTCTACGGTTGGGCGGTGTCACCGCCATACCGCGAGGTCTCCTTCTTAGGCTAGCGGTAGCGCGGTTGACAGGTACAGTCAATACGAAGCCTTACCTCCCTACCACAGAGGTTGTTTGTTGGTGGCGCGGTGGCAGCGGTGGTCGGCAACAATTAAGAAAAGGTTCACCGGCATACCATGGGTATGGTTTGACGATGGCGCGGCGACACGGTGAAGGGTGTCGGTTAGGATGACAGTTATCGCCTTATCGTGGGTGTCACTCAGTGAAGTCGCGGTAGCCGCGATAAATGGCTAATGGTTTGTGAAGGCCGCTTACCACCTCACCATGATGCCCTTTCAGCCATGTCGCGGTGGTGCGGTAAGCCGTGGCGGTCAAAGATAAAGATCACCTCCTTGCCGCGAAGGTCTTGTGGTCAGGGCACGGTAGCACGGTGGAGCTTGATAGTCGGCACAAGCGGCTACTGCCATACCACGAGAGGCTTTGCTTAGCCTCACAGTTGGGCGGTGGCATTGCCATACCGCGGAAGGTCGATCCAAGCTCAACAGTGACACCATGTTAAGCGATGGGCTGGCAGACAAGCTACTGCCCTGGTACCACGACAGTGTTAGAAGGGACCTGCAGTTGGGTGGTGGCACTGCCATACCGCGGGAGGTCTTGCAGGGCTCAGTAGTGGAGCGGTAAAGGTTGCTGATGGGTTGACAGGGGCTTACCGCCATACCGCGGTGGCTGTTTTGACTTGGCGAGCTAGCATGGTAAGAAATGTTTGTCACTTGGGTTGACCGGTCTGACTTGATTGGAAGCAACGAACAAGTAAAAAGGTGACGCGTGACAAGTAATCAAGATTTGATTGGTCGAAGTCTGGAGTGGTGAAAGAAGTAAATGCAAGACGTGTTTTGGCTAATGACATAATCCGATTAAGGCAAGAAATTTAATGCGTGGGCAACCCGATGCGTGATTGTAGGGCAAATCACTCAGAAAATCGGATTGCTTGATTGGGTGATCGGTGCATCATTAAGACCTGTAATTGGTTGGAATGATTAATGCAATGTAAGACTGGTATAGTCGATTTACATTGATATAAGTCAATAAAGGGTGACAATGAAGATGAGTGACAATGACTGAGAAGTTAGATGTAATTCATTGTATACTTGTAGAAGTATTGTAACAGTGAGTGAATGAATACTCAAGTCTGCTGCTGTGAGCTAACTATTAGAGAGTGAGGACTATGAGCTTTAAATGTAATTTATTTTACTGTAATACAAAGTGTCTTCTCTTGGTGTGGTGGTTGTTTTTCCTGAAAAGGTTTTCCCACGTATATCTGGTGTTATCTGTGATTGCTTATTTTTGTTATCCTTTCTACTTTGTATGTGTTTATCTCAATTGTTTTAAGATGCTTTAAAACTGGTCTTTGCACTTCTCCTTTGTTGTATTAGCGTTAGGAAAGCGATTATGCACCTCTATTTTCCTTTCATTGACCGCTACTTTCAAGATGGAAGACATTGTTGCCTCACTGTTGTCTGAAGAGATGCGGAGGAAGTCTTCAGAGATGGCCAAAGAGGCCCTTGCTGTTCAAGGTAGATCGAAGGAGAAAGGTAAGAAGAAGGACAAGAAATCCAAATCTAAATTTGTAGGGAGATCAAAGTCTCCTGGTCAAAATTCCAAGGTGAAATGTTGGAACTATGGGCTGCCTGGTCATATCCGAAAGGATTGTAAGGAGAAGAAGAAGAAGAAGAAGAAAAAGAAGAGTAACGCTTTAGGCAATGACTCTTCTCAAAGTGATGCAGATGCCTTCATTGCAGCCTTGGAAACTTAGGCATCAGATGATGTCTGGTTGGTTGACTCAGGTGCATCCTTTCACATGACATCTCATAGAGATTGGTTCACTAAGTACGAGAAGTGTGATGGTGGAAAGGTGTACCTGGAAAGTGATTCAACATTGGAGATTGTTGGTCATGGAAGAGTCAAAATACAGTTCCCTGATGGTAGAATCAAAGGGATTGGTGGCGTACTGCACATACCAGGTTTGGCTCGTAACTTACTTTATGTCAGTAAGTTGATTGATGTTGGTGTGGAAGTTTCTTTCTCAAGTGAAGGATGTAAGATGGCTAGAGGTGCAATGGTGTTGGCTAAGGGTGTATGTATTGGCACTCTGTACAACCTGGATGCACATCATGTTCAATGCAACAACGCCTTTGTAAAGTCAAGCAAAGTTTTTCCTATAGAGAAAGATGAAGATGCTTCTCTGGCTGAAAATGCTTTGGAGGTGAAACTCCTAGCAAAGAAGACCATGTTGTGGCATCATAGACTCAGTCACATAGGTGAGAAAGGTTTAAAAACCTTGAAAAATAAAAATCTTGTTGAAGGGCTTGATGATTGTAACCTTGAGTTTGATTTTTGTGAACACTGTATTTATGGAAAGCAACACCGTGTTTCATTTTATTCGAGTCGTCATAAATCTTCTGGTGTACTGGATTATGTTCATTCTAATGTGTTTGGTCTAGTTAATGTTCCTTCATTATCGAAGTTTAGATATTATGTTTCTTTTATTGATGACTATTCGAGAAGGGCATTTATATACTTTCTTAAGAGTAAATTAGAAGTGTTCAGTTGGTTTAAAGAATTTAAAACTTTGGTAGAGAATCAGAGTAGAAGGAAAACTAAATCCTTGATGACAGATAATGGCAGTGGGTTTTTCTCTGCAGAATTCGAAAGGTACTGCATAGACCATGGGATTAAAAGGCATAAAACTACACCTTATACTCCACAACAGAATGGAGTTGCTAAAAGGTTGAACAAAACATTAATGAAGAGAGCGAGAAGTATGTTGAGCAGTGCTAGTTTGGAGCAGAAGTTCTAGGCTGAGGTTGTGGCTACAACATGTTACCTGGTAAATCGTTCAACATGTTCTTCTCTAGTTGACAAGACACCTTTGGAAGTGTGGTCTGGTAAGAAGCCCTCTCTTAGACATATTTGTGTCTTTGGCTGTGAGGCATATGTATATGTGCCCAATGAGAAAAGAATAAAGTTGGAAAAAAAGGTTGTTAAATGTATCTTCATCGGCTATGACGTTGGTGTGAAGGGATACAAGATTTGGAATCCTGATACTGAAAAGGTTTTGTACAGCAGAAGTGTAATATTTTGTGAGTTGAAACCTTTAGCAGCTGATCCACAGCTAGAGACAATTAAAAGAGAAAAGAAGAATGATGTCATTTAGATTCCTCAAACTCCAAAAAAAGAGGAACTAGATGGTGTACCTGAAACCGAGGAGAGTCCAAGCAGCTTTGAGAGTTCTGAAGATGAAGAACCACAACCTCAGCCAGTAAGAAGGTCTACACATGAAAAATGACTACCTGATAGGTATGGTTTCTCTATGTTAGATTTGAACTGTGCTTATGCTTTGATTACTAGCACTGATGAGCTTAGGACTATAAAAGAAGCTATTAGCATGCCTGATTCAAATTCTTGGTTGGAAGCCATGAATGAAGAAATGGAATCATTGAAGAAAAATGAAACCTAAGATTTGCTATCTTTGCCTGAAGGGCGAAAGCCTGTTGGCTGTAAATGGGTATTCAAGAAGAAGACTGGTCTAGATGGCAGTGTAAAAAAGTATAAGGCAAGGTTGGTTGCAAAAGGTTTTTCCCAGATCGAGGGAATTGATTATGGAGAAAAAATTTCCCCTGTAGCAAAGATTACATCTATTAGATTTATGTTGTCATTGGCAACATCATATGACTTAGAGATTGAGCAGATGGATGTGAAGACAGTGTTTCTCCATGGAGAGTTGGAAGAAGAGATTTATATGTCCCAGCCTAAGCACTTCGTTGAAAAAGGTAAACAAAGTCTAGTCTATAAATTAAAGAAATCTCTGTATGGTTTGAAGCAGTCTCCTAGAATGTGGTACCGGGAATTTGACACTTTTGTGTTGTCTATGGGATTTGTGAGATCAAAATCTGATCATTGTGTTTATTATAAATCTGAAAATGATTGTGTGCTTATTATTACCATGTACGTGGATGATATGTTGTTCATAGGAAATAGTAAGTCTATGATTTTTTATCTTAAATCTCAGTTGTCTGCAAAGTTCGAAATGAAAGATCTGGGTGCAACAAGGTATATTCTAAGGATGGAGATAAACAGGGACAAAATGAGTAGAAAGCTCTAGGTAAGTCAGAGTAAATATGTCAATACAGTTCTGGAGAGATTTGGTATGGATGATTGCAAGCAGCTAGTTGTTCCAGTTATGCAGGGAATGAAACTATCTATTGAAGATTGTCCTAAATCTGCTACTGAGATGGAGGACATGACCAGGGTGTCGTATGCAAGTTTTTTTGGTAGTCTAATGTATGTACTGGTTTGTACAAGACCAGACATTGCCCAAGTAGTGGGAGTTCTCAGCCATTTTATGAAAAATCCAGGAAGATCACATTGGGATGTTGTGAAGAGAGTGTTCAGATATTTGAAGGGGACTTCAGAATATGCTCTGTGTTACCATGGCAGTTCGGTTGCATCACAAAGAACACTCAAAATTCGTGGATATGTAGATTCTGATTGGGTAGGGGACGTTGATATCAGAAGATCCACCAGTGAATACACTTTCATGCTAAATGGTGGTGTAGTCAGTTGGATGAGTAAGCGACAAGTTGTAGTTGCTTTATCCACTATAGAGGCTAAATACATGGCAGCAACACACGCCTACAAAGAAGCATCTTGGCTGAGTCGATTGTGCTTTGATATTGGTTTCAATGCAGGGCAGATCACAGTTTTTTGTGATAGTCAAAGTGCCATTTGTTTGGCAAAGAATCTGACTTTCCATGCCAGGACAAAGCACATTGATGTGCAGTATCACTTCGTGAGGGACATGGTGGAAGATGGAAATATCTGTTTGGAAAAAGGTTGACACTTTGAAGAATGTTGTAGATGTGTTAATGAAGCCAGTGAGAATGAACAAGTTCAGATGGTGCACAGACTCGATGGGCCTTGGGGCCTATGATCGTCATTAATTTTTTGAAGTCTAGAGGAAGCCAGGAAGTCTTCGTCAAGTGGGAGCTTGTTGGGAACAGGTGCCTCAACTTCTAGCTTGAACCTTCGAAAAGACTTGGCGAATTTATCACCATTCTCAGCCTTTACCGCTCTATCGTTGTGACACTTTCATAGAGGCATGGTCTGTCAATTTACCACTTTATTGCAGGCCTTTATCAGTCTATCCGCAGTTGGGCAGTGTCACCACCATACTGCGGGGTCTCCTTCTTAGGCTGGTGGTAGCGCGGTTCACAGGCGTAGTTAGTGCGAAGCCTTACCTCCCTACCACAAAGGTTGTTTATTGGTGGCGCGGTGGTCAGCGACAGTTAAGCAATGGTTCACCACCACACCGCGAGTATGGTTTGGCGATGGCGCGACGCTATGGTGAAGGGTGGCGGTCAGGATGATGGTTACTGCCTTATCGTGGGTGTCGCTCAGTGAAGCTGCGGTGGCCGCAGTAAATGGTTGGCGATCTGCGAAGGCCGCTTACCAACTCATTGTGATGGCCTTTCAGCCATGTCGTGGTGGTGCAGTAAGTCATGGCGGTTAGAGATAGCGGTCACCTCCTTGCCTAGGAGGTCTTGCATTCGGGGCACGGTAGCACGGTGGAGCTTGACAGTCGACACAAGGGGCTATCACCATACCGTGAGAGGCTTTGCTTAGCCTCGTGGTTGGGCGGTGGCACCGCCATACCACAGAAGGTCGATCCAAGCTCGGCGGTGACGCGGTGTTAAGCGATGGGTTGGCAGACAAGCCGCTACCTCAGTACCATGACAATGTTAGAAGGGACCTACGGTTGGGCGATGACATTGCCATACCGTGGGAGGTCTCGCGGGGCTCGATAATGGCGCAGTTAAGGTTGTTGATGGGTTGACAAGGGCTTACCGCCATACCATGGTGGTTGCTTTGACTCGGTGAGGTAGCACGGTAAGAAATGTTTGTCACTTGGGTTGACCGGTTTGACTTGATTGGAAGCAGTGAACAAGTAAAAAGGTGACGCGTGGCAAGTAATCAAGATCTGATTGATCAAAGTCTAGAGCGGTGAAAGAAGTAAATGCAAGACGTGTTTCGGTTGATGACAGAATCTGATTGAGGCAAGAAAGTTAATGCTTGAGCGGGTCGATGCGTGATTGCAGGGTAGATCAATCAGAAGATCGGATTGCTTGATTGGGTGATCAATGCATCATTAAGACCTGCAATTGGTTGGAATGATTAATGCGATGTAAGACTGGTATAGTCGATTTACATTGATATAAATCAATAAAGGGTGACGATGAAGATGAGTGACAATGACTAGGAAGTTAAATGTAATTCATTGTATAATTGTAGAAGTATTGTAATAGTGAGTGAATGAATACTCAAGTCTGTTTCTGTGAGCTAACTATCAGAGAGTGAGGACTGTGAGCTTTAAATGTAATTTATTTTACTGTAATACAAAGTGTCTTCTCTTAGTGTGGTGGGTTTTTTTCTCGAAAGGGTTTTCCCACGTATATCTAATGTTATTTGTGATTGCTTATTTTTGTTATCCTTTCTACTCTGTATGTGTTTATATCAGTTGTTTTAAGATGCTTTAAAACTGGTCTTTGCACTTCTCCTTTGTTGTATTAGCGTTAGGAAAGCGATTCTGCACCTCTATTTTCCTTTCATTTACCATCTACTTTTTCAATTGCATGTGTTGCATGTATGTTTTGCAGCCTCCTAGATTGAATATGGACTCACCATCATGTTCAATGTAGCCGAGAAAGTCAGATAAGCCTCTCATTTCGCCAAATCAACATATATTCTTTTTTAGTTGCATGTAAGTTACATGCACTTTCATGTACTTTCATGTGACTTGCATGTTGCTTGCATTTGCTTACATGCCACTACATGTGAAAAGAAGTTGATTTTTATGCATTTTAATGAAGTCTAGTTCTTTGAAGACCTGAAGAAAGCCAGATATTCATCTTTTCTGATCACCGAGCCATAAACGTGTGCCCATGACTTTGTTCTTGGAGTTCCAATAGGCATCAAAAAGGTATTGCAGTGCTCTACACAATCATCCATGTAGATTTTCTACATTTTATACTGTGTCACCAAAAATTGTATACTCTTGAAGAAAGAGACAATTTTGTGCCTCATTTGGTCCTATTTTTGGCATCTTAGTTCCAAATTATCTTTTACATCATCATTAATAGGCCTCTATGACCCCATATTGTGCATCCCAAGGCTAAATTTGATCAAATACTTGATAAAATCATCATATAAACCCGATTTCTTCACTCTCGGACAATCCAATTGGCAAAAGAGCCCCTGTGGGACCAAGTTACCCATCTAGGTGAATTAGTCTCATCTAGGTGGGACTAAGTCACCCAGCATGGTGACTTAGTCCTATTTGGGCTATTTTTGAGGTTTCAGCAAGAAAAATTAGGGATTAAGTTTATTTTTCCTCCATGTCGGCCTTAGGGATCAAATTAACAGGTGTTTTAGGTGGATTTCCTATAAATACAAGCCTCTAAACCCTAATTCACATCTATCATTCATCATTCTTCCCAAGCAAGCTAAGATTTTTGCATTCTAAGTCATCAAGGCATCTTTCCAAAGCATTCAAAGGCTGAATCTTCAACCATTGTTGTAACAACTCAAGATCAACCATCATGGAAAGTTTCTAATCTCTTTACTTCATGTTCATACTTCATTATCTCTTTTCTTCATTTTGGTTTAATTACCTATTTAAGGGGTTTGACTAAGGCAAACCCCCATGCCCTAACATTCAACATTATCTCTCTCTCTCTCTCTCTCACTCACTCACTCTCTCTCTCTCTCATGTGTTTGCAGATTTAGGTACCTTGCAAGCTTGGAGATTATTCAAGAATAGGTTGAAGACTTGTTGAGGGCATCTCCTTGTTGACTAGGTCAATATCTACACAAAAAGACACCTACATGATGAAAATCAAGGTTTGTGGTCCGAATACTTGGAGGAATAGAAAGTGCAAGTCAAGAGCTTCTATTTCCACCTTCGGATTTTCAGAAAAGACAAAAAGGACACTCCCCCCAGTTGTGGCGAATTAGTGCCACTATGCAAATGTTTTTTAGATATTTTTATGGATCCAGATACCCATTTGGCTGAAACAAGCTTCGATGTAGTTTTCCAGAATCTTCCTAAAATGGGACTAAGTTTCCCAATTTGGCACAAGTGTCCCGCTAAGCTTAAAAATCAGATTTTCTAGAATATCAAGGATATTTGCAGTCTTCACTCCAACCTCTACCATTTTCCAGGTGCACTCTTTTTTGTTTTCCCTTATATCTTGTCTTGTATTACATTTAATCTATCTTTCTGCATATCACTATGTGTTTTCAAACAAAGTGCATTTTCTAGGTCTTGCATTAGTATTCAATCACTTTTATGAGTTCTTTGCATCTAGGGAATTTCATTTAGACATATCTCAATCGTATTTTCCTTAGTCTTGAATGAACCTTCCAAGTTTGGGGGTGGAAGATCTCTCTCCTTTTAGGTGGAAAACCCTAGAAGTGTAAGTGTATCTTTCCCCTAAAATTTGTAGTTCAATATGATAAGAAACAAAGAAATTTATTTGTCCCCTTTGGACAAGTCATTTTGGATATTAGTATAAATATGTTATAGAGAGTCTCTAGACTCACCACTTATGCATAATATGATAAGATCAACATAAAGGTGGCCTTGCATTTTGGTGAGAATAAGAATAAGACTACCACCAATTTCATAAACCCTTGCAATGACAAGAAATTTTGTAGTAAAGATGGAAAGAATCTAATATAGGATTGATTTAAAATAATATGCCAAGGATGTTACTAAACTCTTATGTAGGGTATATGTGAAACATCATGCTAAATTATTTTATCCCTAAATGCAATACTTTATTCGAATGATAGTTAACAAGAAAAAAATTGAATGGGAGAACTATCATTAGTGACAACATCCATGAGAAATTGGTGGATATGTTGGAATCGGGTAGATTCCATATGATTTCCTACCTTGTTTACCTTTTGGACTATCAAACCAATTTTCTAAGACTAAAGTAGGTTGGTACTCTCCAATTGGAAAATACCAAAGTCTATGATCACTTTCCTTAGTTGTAACTCAAGGAGAGTCAAAAGATTTATTGCATACTAAATGATGCTTTTGTATATACAATCATCATAGGTCTAGAAATTGACCATGCAAAGAGGCTATAATTAGAAGACACATTAATTAATAAATTTAGGTAACTAGTACATTGAATTCAAAACCTTTACATGCATTAGGGTGGTTAGCTTCCAAAAGCACCATAAAAGATACTAAAGTACCCTAGTGATGGAATAATTTTTTTGGAGCTTTGCAAACAAGTGAAATAGATGTAAAAGCTAGTAACCAGTAAGCACAAGGGTGGATTTTTATTTCCCATAAAGGTTAGAGTTTACTATTGTGCCGATATGAAAAATGCCAACATAATGGAATTAGAAATAACCCCATTAGCCATGAGATTTTATAATAATATCATAAATATATATGAACCCACCGGGAAAATAATCTCACTAATTGGGGCTTACTATAAACATGAGCCCACATTAGAAGATTTTTAGGTTGATTTCTTGGATGAACATGAAGTAAGGATAAGATATTATAGTAGGTTAAGCATAGATATAATTGGGCTATGTAATGTTCCTAGGCCATCAAATAATCCAAAGGAATATGGAGAGGGCTTGCACCCTTTCTACAATATAGACATAGTATTTATTCTGCCAATTCATGATATCAACTAGTTTGTGATAGGGAATCCTCCATAGAGGCTATGGCTATGGTAGTTGTGAATAGATAATTGGAATGGATAAAAAAACATATTCTATAATCAATCCATATACAACCACAAAAAATCAAGAAGAAGAAGAAGGTAGAGGTGGGAGAATATTTAGCAAAAGTTACAAATGAAGAGGCTAAACCCAAAGAGCCAAGAGAAATTATTGTTACCGAGAGGAAGAAAAAATAAAAAATATAGAAACCGAATCTAGTGAGAGTGAGGAAGAAAATGTGTCTTTGATCAAGAGGAGGGTAGATACTCATCCTCCTCATATTTCTTAGGTACCTCTTTCACCTACCTATAGGGGAACCAAAATATAAATTGAATCTAGTGACAATGAGGAGGACAATATGCATTTTATCAAGAGAATGAAGGTGACTACTCATCATCTTCGTATTTCTTAGGTACCTCTTTCACCTACCTTTAGGGAGCCAAAATAGAAATTGAATCTAGTGAGAGTGAGGAGGACAATATGCCTTTCATCAAGAGAAGGAAGGTGGCTAATTATCCTCCTATTTCTTAGTTACCTCTTCCACTTAATTATAGGGGAACCATTCCTTCACCACCTCCTACATCTCCTCCCACAATAAGAAATTCATCCTCACCACCCTATCAAACAAAAATTTCACCTCAAACTTATCAAACCATTCCTTTATCAAACCAAACACCAACTCAAACTTTAGTTCCACAACCTCAAAATTTAGTTGCACCACTTCAAATACTAATTCTAACTACTCTACCTTCTCATTAATATATAGAGGTACTATCACCTTCCTAGGCCATAGAACATGAAAACAATTAGAAGGTAATGGCGAGAAGCTAGATTAGGAAATTCTAGTTGAAAGTCTTCTTTCCTTTGAGGGGAGTATTGAAAATATTGACTATATATATCCCAAGACATAGCTTGAACACATGATGATAAAGCCAAGGAATCTTAGGATATTGTTATACTACTTTGTTGATTCATTTTCCTTATTTTTTCATTTTACTAATTCTTCCACAAAAAAAATAATGCTCCTCCTACCTATCCATAGGTAGGATCATCGGGATTATAAATATGGTCGAACCATGTTGTTGAGAAGATATAAAGGACCTACACATAGGATGAAGATGATTTATCAACCATTTAGAGATTTCCAAATCCCAACCAAAGAAGAAGAGGGAAATAAAATTCTCTATCATCACTATTGATGCTTAGGGTGCTACGGTTACACAAGTAGCAACTCTAGTGGTAGATAAAGATAAAGAACAAATGGAAACTATAGACTACTTGGTGCAACAAATCAACTTGGAACACTAGACTAGAGAATATAGAAAGAAAAAAATCAGGTATCTATTTCCACCATATTGGAGTGGAAGAGTAAGGATGAAACAACCAAGGAAGAATGAAAGGCTCAAGTTGGTCATCTCACCTCTTACATAAGTCATTTGGTGAGCCCAATTTATTCTAGTACCTTTTCTCATTCCATATTGGTAGCCCTAAATAAGGGTTTTTAGCATCTAGATCCAAAGGGAGATATTCTCTCTATAACTACATGAAGATATGCATTAAAATATTTAATTATCAAGAAAATCAAAGAAGAATTTATAGCCTATCACAAAACTAGTGATGGGGTAAGTGCATTAGTTTAATTTGAAAGTAATATTGATGAATAAATTCTAGTGTGGGATAAATATATCCCAATTTTATAGATAATGAGGGTGGTTTCTTCAAATAATTTATGCCAATTAGGAATTTTTGATAAAGAAGATAAAGATTTATTTATAGAATGGTTGTAGGCTAGCAAGATCAAGGTAAAGGTACTCAAGGGATGCAAGTCCAATTTTGGAGAAATCCTTCTTGGTTCACCTACTAGCTCAAAACCAAGGAGTTCAAAGATTCCCTCCATTAGTAGTTGATATAGTAGATCATTGATGACTCGATGAGAAAAAGGACTATTTTTAGGGTTTCCAGGACCTAACTAAATTTGAACAATTATAGAGAAAGATCAAATAGTAAGGGTTTACCTAGAAAGTGAAGGTCAAGTACCATAAAGGGCCAAACATCAATGACTTGAATGAGGTTGTTACTTCCACCTTGATCCATTTTTTTGGTCAAGCATATTATTTTTCTCATGTTTTATAGAATCATCAATTACCTCAATGGGTCCTAGATTTCCTTTCCTACCCTTGTTTTGGGAATTGGGTTAGCAAGTTTCCAAACTCTTTTACTTGTCTTGAAATTATTTTAAATTATGGTTGAGATTGTTGGTGGTTGGGGATTGGTTTTCCCCTTTAATATTTACCAAATTTATTTTAAAGAGCCCAAATAATATCTTTGGCATCTAACTTCTGATGAATCATAGTTGTGAAATTCAACTAAATAACTTTGGACATCAAGTTTATGGTGATGGACTCATTTAATGGTAAGTTTTCCTTTTACTGTTTTACGATTTTATTATTTCATTTGCTAAATTTCAAAGACATTACCAAGACCTTATATATTTTTGTTATATGTCTTTCATACACTTTTAAGTAGTTTCAAGTATGTGGAAATGGAAATGAGTTATGTTGATATATGTTTTACTGAATGCATGAATGTCAATGGAATTTTAGTATAATTCTATGTTTAAGTTATGATTGTTAATAATGTGGGTACCTTAGGAATGAGACTAACATTTTAAAGCAATAAATACTATTAACTCAGCAATAGGTTTTCTAGCTTGCAAAATAAGGACTATGGATGGTTGCAGGGGAGAATTCAAAAATAGCTAAAGCATGACACTTTTAGAAGGGAACAAAGGTGGTCATTTATTGATTAGTCGTGAGTCACCATATCATACTCTTACTCACCAAATAAGACCACCAAGAGGAGGATTCTATTCTCAGTGGTATTGATTCATGGTGAGTGTTATCAAGAACACGTCTCTATCGTAGCAGTTAACCGTTAGGCATAGAGTTCTAAATTGGTTTTTCTACTCCTACTTCATAATTATTGTTTTCTATTTCAGACTAAGTCCTCTTCCTATCTTTGAGGGAGAGTAAATGATTACTTTATGAGTTTGTTTTCAACCCTAGAAGAATAAAACTCCTCACAAAATTTATATAGTGGGATCTATTATCGAGGAGTAAATCTAGTAGTTGTTATAATTGTCACTTGATCAAGCTGATAAGTTAGTTTTTATTTGTTACCAGTTGCAGCAATAGATCTGTGTTATTGTATAGATTATTTTTGGATTTTATGTAAGAGTTTAGTGTTTATATGCAATAAAGGGAATTAGTTTGACTTCATGAATTGCTAAGTAAGTAAGTAGGTGTTGACAAATTTTGTGGAAGCAAAAATAAAGAAAGGGCCACTTGAGGTACTGCTAATCCACTTCAATTTTTGTTCTTAGATTAAATGATGCATTGTTGAAATTAGTTAAGTAGTTTCTAGTTATATACATGTGATGTAATTCATGAATGCCATTTTCTAGTTTTGATTGAATTTCACAGCTTCGTGTTGATTTCATACTCTAGAGGAATTAGCTAGGTCAGGAAACTGTAGTTTTTAATAGTTGATAGTTATAGTCTTAAGTGTTAAGTACTTGTAGCATAAGGTAGCAGTTTATATTTATTTCCCTTGTTTTTTGAATTAGCAATTCATTTCACTTTCCTGCTTTTGTAATCTTTTGTACATGTGTAATTTCCTATACTCCATTGATGTAGGATGTGTCTAGAGTCCATGAACGCATATATTGTACCAACACTTTTAAAGGTTATGAGTCTCTGATTGATAATTAAATGTAGCCTCTTGTGAAAGATGAATTGTTTAGTTAGGAATTCATCCTCTGAGCTATTCGTATACCTAGTAAGCACCAAGTTGATTAGACATTAGAGAGGCTCACATCTCTCACCAAGGGAGAAAAGACACTTAGTTTAGAAAAGTTTTCCTTATTCATGGGTAGTTGAGTGTTTATTTCACATGGTTTGATAACATAATGAGAAGGTAGATCAAAGAAGATGAAGTCCATCATATTCTCAAGGCATGCCATGATGGACCTTGTGGAGGAAATTTTGAAGCAAAAAGGACAACTCTTAAAAAATTTACTACTGGATATTATTGGCCAACACTTCATAAAGATGTTGTCAATATACAAGGAGCTATGATAGATGTTAGAAGATGGGACGACCTACAAAAATAGATGAAATTCCATTACAATCACATCTATTCATAGCACCATTTGATAAATGGGGCTATATTTTTTTGGTCCTATATCTCCAACATCCAACAACATGGAATATATACTGGTTTGTATTGACTACCTTACAAAATGGGTGGAGGTCAAAGCCTTATTATTCGTAAGGGATGGAAACATTACAAAATTTCTCTATGAAGATGTCTTTACAAGATATGGCGTTCCTAGAGAGATAGTGACAAACCAAGGGCCACAATTTACCTTAGACTTGATTACCAAGTTAGTGCAGGAATATGAGATCAGGCATAGAAAGTCTACACCTTATCACCCTTAAGAAAATGGCCAAGTGAAAGTGACAAACATGGAACTAGAAAATATTTTGACAAAAATAGTGCAAATACACATGAAGAATTGGGCAACCAAGTTACTTGAAGCAGTTTGGGCTTATATGACAACTTGGAAAACAACAACAAGCTTTACACCATATGAATTGGTGTATAGAAAAAGGTAATCCTTCCAATAGAATTTGAATACAAAACTTTGAGGATAACAGTAAAATTGGACATGAATATAACTGAGGCACAAAAGGAGAGGTTACATAACCCCAATGCACTGGATGAGATCCATATAGAAGCAATACATAACAATGAAATTGTGCAAAAACAAAGGATGCAATGGCATGATTAGTTTATCAAAACCAAGCAGTTTAATATAGGTGATTGGGCACTACTTTATGATTCAAGGTATAAGGATTACAAAGGCAAGCTACAAACCAGATGGCTTGGGCCATATGAAATAAAAAACAATTTTTTCAAATGGAGTAGTTCAATTATTGACTATTAATGATCTCAGGTTTTCATTATTGGTTAATGGATATTGGTTGAGACTCAATAAGAGGCAATTATAGAAGGATGACTTCCTATTTTCCTTACAACATCAATTTGAATGAAAAATACAAAATTCATCAACAAAAACAACTAGTTCATAAAAATATTAGTAGATGAGCTACATCACTCACCTCCTACTATTTCGTACGTATAATATTTAACACATAAATGGCATGCACATACTACACATGTGACACTCATATATATTCAATTTCTAACATACATCAGTACTTAAGGGATCTACAACATGCCCCAAGACACACTATTCAAAAGGGACCTGTTTCATTCATCAACCCATAACACTTGCACATCCATCCTTTTAGTCATTCTCGTAGCACCCATAATTCACTTTCATTACATGTAGCTTCACTTTTCCATCACTCGTAGCAATCAAGTCACCCTTTTGGAAAAATCCATATAATGCATTAATTTCCACCTTTCCTTTCATCAATTCATATTCATTTAGCACATGTTCACTTCATGTTGAATTATAGTTCACATAACAATTGCCCACAGTTCACAACCATCAATTCATATCATTTCAAATCATTTTGCATGATGGCATTCAACAATTTCACATGCACCACACCCAAATCACAACATGTCAACATGTACTCTTCATATTAATTGTCATAATTAACAATGAAGCTTACTAATTTTGTATATATTTATCATTCATGCATGCATATCAACTTTACATTTAAATTTACATTGCTTATTAATTATCCCTCCGCCATTTCGTACTTGCTAATTGAGGACACTTAGCACCTTTAGTTGGGGGGATGCATATTCAAAGGCCATAGAATTTAGTTATTTCCAATTCTCTATCATTTTTCTACCATTCTTAAACAAGAAACAAAGAGTTCAAAACTTTAGAAGTTTGCAAAGGTATTTAGTAAAGAATTGGGTGAATTGGGTGATATAGTGGAATAGAGACAAAAAAAAAGTGACTTCAGTTGAGGCATTATAATGGGAGGAGACATAGTAAGGAGAGAACCAAGAATCCATAATCTTTTGCTGGAGGACAAACAATGTATTCCAATCTTCCAATAGGTAGGTTGTTGGATTACTTCCTCAGACTCATAATCTAATGAACTTATGACCCAACAACTTATTGTAACTTTACATAATGATGAGTTAATTGTTAGGGGATTGAGAGTGGATACATCAAAAGCTGCAATTGTGAAAGTACAAGGGCTTCCAAGGAGTGGAGAAGAGTTTCCAGTAAGGACATATGCCATCACAACTGGAAATGAGTTCTCCTACCGGGTGAGAACTTGGATTCCTCTTCTCAAGGTACAAAACACTTATCTTTACCTTGGATTTGGGCCTCTATAGCCTCACATATCATTAGATATTTGAATTGTGATGGTAGAAAATCACTATTATATACAGTATATTTTAAGTTTCCTAGTCACTTATGCCATGGGAGGCAAGTCAATGTTCAAAAATTTATTTATAATTTGTTCAAGAAAATTTCCTTGAAATACAATTTGGAAAAGAAATCAATCAACTTTGTCACATTTCTATCTAGTCACCTTATTGATTAAAAGAATCCTTAGGGTTCAGTTTCCCAATGTGTCTTGGGAAGATTTTATGAATTGCAACAACATTAACAACATCATTCTAATGCATAATGAAGGATAAAGGGGTTAGGAACATGAAGTAGAAGAACCTATTGAGGTTGCTCCTATGGGAGAAATACCCTTTGGTTCCCCTACTACAACACCTACCTGTAGGACAAAGAAAATAGAAGAGAAAGGTTTGTAGGAAACACAACCTACATCCTCTACTAAACAACTCACAACTGAAGAAAATTCAGAAACCCTAGTTTCCAGTAAGAGGCCACCAAAAAAGAAAAAGAAAAAGTGGGGCTTCTACCTTTGCACCTACAAAGGGGAAGAGGAAGGCCATACCATCAAGAAGGTGATCAGATTGCCTAAGAAAGAAGGGGCCCATGAAGGGAAGAGATAAAAAGAAAAAAGATGTTGTAAAGATAGAAATGGACAAAGAATCAAAGGGGAATGCCCCTAGTGATGATGTCAAAACACCAAGTGTACAAACTTTGTTTACCAACACTTTTGACTTTGATTCAAAAGACAGTTTTGTTGCCAAAAAGATGAGAAAAAGATCTTCAAAGAGCCCTGTCTCATAAGGGTTTATGTATACAAAGGAGGTAGGAGAAGAACAATTTTGCGAGAAAGAAGAGGAATTTTCTTGGAAGAAAGGAATACAAATAAAGAACCATAAGAATCCTTGTAGAGAATTAAATAATTAGAAAAATTATTGAAAACATACCAAAAAAAGGATAGTGAGAGGGATGCAAGAATTAGGGAGTT